>CADWAE010000469.1:1800000-2031481 GCA_902982915.1 Phalloptychus januarius | reverse complement strand
GGGTGTGGTTGGGAGCTGCTGGTGACTCAAAGGGCTCCTCAATTGGCCACCAGGATGCAATGACCCCTGCAGTAGATCATTGGATCGCTGAGTCTAAGGCTTCTAAAACCTTGACTAAGGGTTTTAGTCTTACTGAAATCAGATGGCTCGACATTCGCCACAATTGCATCTGTAATGTCGAGCTCTTTCTTAGTAGCCCCTGAATATCTTGTTTGTTATGAGTTGTTCAGTTTGTCACTGTTTTCTCAGGCTCACAACTTCTGTGTCATCACCTTTAAGTACGACATTTGACGCTGCTGACTGTTGTAATTGGCATAATCTGCTACAACCCATCAGTAGCCTCTGAGTTTGCCAAGTGTGGAGAACACTTCGGAATTTTGCATCAGGTTATCATTTGTGTTTCAGCATCAGACATTGAGTGTTTCTGTGCTTTTCCGTGTCTTCTAGGTGTTTAGAAATGATCCCGGCAGACTTGGTATCAGCAGAAGAGGCAGACTGACAGCAGAGACAGCCTCAGCTTATAACACTTAGAACTGCACAGATGAGCTTCTGCTGAGAAAATAGTGACAAACTTGAAAATTGTATATTATCCACTATGCAGCTTGTCCCACTGACTTTTATGTTTTGTAAATTATAAAAAAATATATGAATTATAAAATAAAATATAACATCACATGAGTCACATGAGCAACAGCTGAACCTTCCTACTGGTGAAAACCATGAAGAAGACAACAGGAAGTTGGTGAAGCATGTTTTTTAATGTCTTGCCGCATAAACAAACTAATTTTGTTATTACAATTTTTTATTACAATTACTTATTACAATTTTAATTGTGTTTTTTATTTCATGGAAACACCACAATTGTGAAATTGTGTTTTTTCAACACTAGTGGCACACTGACAAAGTTGTGCAGACATTTGTACAGGAAATGCAGCTAATAATAACTAATAATCATGTGGCTTTAAGATTTATAAAGGCTATGTTTTCAGATAAGCTTTTGAATCAGTTTAATACACAATGAAAAGACTTGATGTAATTCTGCATAGCTGTCTTTGTGATTTTAAAAGAGTGACAATTCCCATTTCCTCACATTAAATTCAATACAGTGAGTATCCAGATGCAGAGTTGCCAAACATAATATGCCTCTAATGCTTTGGAAGAGTTTAGATTTCCAGTGAACTTCCTTAACCCAGAGCTTAAAAACATCTCAGTCAAACACACCCACACACACACACACCACACACACCCCTTCCACTAATTTGTCATGTGTCATGTGGTTCTCATTGAATCTTGTGTAATGAAGTTACTTTGGGCCGCAGTAGAGTCATGTTGCATGTATCCTGTGAAAGAGTGTTGTGGGAAGAGTTGGGTGTGTGGCTGTCGAGTCAATAATACACAGCGACCCGACAGAGGATATCTGAAAGGTATCTGCTCCTAAAATAATACCGCTGGAACGTCGGCCGCTCCTCCACATTTGGTTTTTATTTCATGAGAATGTTGGGTTCAGTCCTACGGAGCCCCTAAGGGGACATGGAGAAGAAAAAAAAGGAAAGAAATCCCGACTTACTTTCTCGAGATCCCGAGAAACTAAGTTGAGATCTCGAGATCCCGACTTAGTTTCTCAAGATCCCGACTTATTATCTCGAGATCCCGACTTAGTTTCCCGAGATCCTACGAAAAGAAAAAAGAAAAGTCGAGATCTCGGGATCTCGAGATAAAAAGTCGGGATCTCCAGATGATAAGTCGGGATTTCTTTCCTTTTTTTTTCTCCATGTCCCTTTAGGGGCTCCATATGGTGCAACAATAAAGACAGAACAAAAACAATCTGTTGGTTTTTGGTCAAGACACTTTCAGACTAGGTGTGTGGATACATGCAGAATAAATAGTACAGGGTTACGTTTCTCTGCTGTTAACAGAGTCTGCTCCTCTTAAATCTTTTCACTTTTTCTTACATTGCAGCCACATTAGTGGGATTTAATTTGACTTTATGTTTTTAACAAAAAATATAAAACAAGTAGAGCACAACTGTATTCAGTCTCTTTTAACAAATGGTTTGAACCAAAGCCTATAGACTAGGGGAAGTTCACCTACCAACCCAACAGCAACTCTCACCTTTTGATGATATTTTCTTAGGCCATGGTTCTATGTTGCACTTCGTTCAGAGGGTGTGGACTCTCTGCTACTGAGAAACATTTCTGGAGGCGTAGACTCTGTTGAAGTTTTACATTTTGAACAGTAATGCTTACCAGATATTTTATGGACTGTTAACAACCATCCTCCACTGCGAAGAAAGAAGTTCCTGTTAATGTTTATTTGATATTTGAAAGTGTGACGAACAAATACTGAATGATTTCTTTCACTTCCTCTGCTGCCATTGCTAAAACCTGAGGTACAGCACAGAAAGCACCTGACAGGTTTCTATGAAGAGTTCAGATGACTTTTTTTTTAGAAATAACTATAATTTTCAAAAAATTTTTGAAAGTCACAAACTTGTAAGTTTTAATAAAGTGATGCGTTCTTGAAAAACTAGTTTTCAAAAATGATTGTTTCTGGTAAAAAAATAAAAAATAAAATTGTGGATTAACCTAAAATTGCCTCAGTGTGAACGAGATCAAAGTCCAGCTGTAAAATTGAACTGATGTTCACAGATTCTCTTTATTTGATCGGCTTTAGCTGGAGATGTTTAACAGTGAAGAACAGGCAAACGTTCCACTGCATAAATCTACAAGACTACAAAGACACTGCAGTGGGAAAGAGTTGCTGCCATAATTACAGCACAAGGTTGTTTCACAAAGTATTTAGACTCGGGGGAGATGTATACAAATGTAGTGAACTTTTTTTTAAAAAAAAACTAATTGAAAACACTATTTATAATGTTTTCTTCCACTTCACTGTTAAGTTAAAGTTTAATGTTTTTTTTTTTTTTTATCAAATAAAAGCTCACTAAAATAGAAGTGACAAAGTCAGAAAAAGTTTAAGACGTCTTGGTACATCTTTGTTATTGTCAAGAGCTGAAATTGGTGTAAGACCTGTCGTTTTTGATTTCCAGAGGACTTCAAAAGATACCAACCACTTACATGACCAGTTTGGAATTTCCTGCCTTCAGTCCTCTATTCACTTTAGAAAATCTCTAGAGATTCTGACCTGGCATCTGGGAGGCTTTCAATCTGGGGTAACAATGGCACAGGGAGGAGGAATTGTGCTTTTTAATGTCCCAGCTGCAAAGTGTAGTTGGTGAAAGACCAACAACCTCGTCAGTGCAGTGACATGTGACGAGGCAAAGCACTGGCAACAGCATGTTATGTATCAATTTTAACCTAAATTGATTCATGTAGTTGTTTTAAAAAATATTTATGCTTTATTTAATTAAAGCAACAAAGAAACTGAAAAAATATTTCATATTTAATTTTTTTCTGGCTTATGTCTCTTTTTTGCAGTGAAACTGAAAATTGTGTATAATTTTATATTTATTTGTTTATGAAGTCCATCCACCTGTCCTTGTCCACTAACATGCTGTTACTCTTTTGTTTGCCTTCATTTGAATAAATCCGGTTTCTTCCATGGAGATAATCACCAAGGATGCAAATCTTTCTGAACCATTCCATTCGTCTGTATTCTTCAGACTATTTTCAGTTGTTTCAAAGCATAGAAGAAAAACATCTTTCAATCTCCCCTTATGCTATATGACCAAACATGCAATTCAATTGACAATGCATAAATTCTGTGTTTTTGATCTTAAGAACATCAAACAAATATACGTTGTTATACAAAAAAACTAATTAATAGAACAGTCCAGTTTTGCTTTCCTGACTGCACTTCACTACCTCACTGGGTCTTTTCATGTTACTGGATACAACATAAAACAGAAGGTCAACTTTAGTGTAAATACTTACAGAATAGAAATAGTCGTAGTTGGGAATGGTTAGGTTTTCTTTCCGGTGCTGTCACATCAATCTGCAGGATATTGACTCTAAATGGCTGCAACACAAAGATAGCCCACTTTTGCATTTTCAAGTGTCAAATCATTGTTCAGTCGCATATCAAACAGTGCGAAACTGCACACATTCATTGTGGAGAGCTAATTCACTTGATCAAAAAAGCCACCTAAGTTCAACTCCTGCATGAAAAGCAACTGTTTCTGATTTCACTCCATCGGGGGACGCTAGGGCAGCTATAATACCACAAATGTCCTGTCATATTCATCCATCTGCTCCAAACTTCCATGTTTCTTCTGTAATCTGCTGGCCCACAAGGTCTTGGACAATTCCCTGTGCCAGAGAAAACCTGCCTTCCAACAGCTTCTTAACTATCTCTGAGGCCCAGCAGCACTGTCCGCTCCCCTCACACTGCTTTTTACTGCTGAGAGCTCTGATCTACTGTCAGCTCCCATCACGCAGGTCAGCTGTAAGAAAAGATGAAGAAGACTCTGTTGAACCATGATTCTCTCTCTTCCAGCAAAACAAAAATACAGGGAAAGGTTGGAGAAGTCGGCTCTAAAACCTGTTCATACACCAATATGTCTTAACTCTTGATGCATCCTGACAAATCAGAGGCTGATATTCTTGTGCTCTTTCAGAGACTAAGTCTCACATATTTTCAACCTGCGCTGGGAAATCATTCGATTCGGTGATTCTCTTGTTACCTTTTGAAGGCAAATTTAATTCTTTAAAAAAACTGAGGGTGTAACTAAGGATGTTTTCACAACTGATATTCTGGTAGAGTCGGTTTGACTGACGACCAAAATTGCTACATTGGTAACATTTTCAGCTGCACTTTGTCAGACAAAACAAACCGTTTGAAATTGAATTCACATATGCCTCCGAACCGCACCAGAGTTCACATCAACCAAGCCAAAATCTAGGTTTTTCGGCAAACAACAGTTTGCTTTTTCGGTTCGCATCAGAGTTCAATTGTGTAATGACACGTCACCAAATGAACTGAGGGGAAGTTTCTGGGCAAACTTTAGTTTGCCTAGATTCTCTAGCCAAGCTAGAGGTAAACTAGCCAAGCAAGAGGTAAACTAGCTAGAGTTTGAATAAAGCAGGAAAAACAAAACTGGTTTGAATGTATCTATAAAGAAAGTCTTTAGTGTAACCCAAAGGAGGAGTTGCTTTTTCCTTTCACTATGGAACCAGATGTGTTGTGTTCATTGTTTTCACTTTTCTGCTCTCTTCAATGGCAAAAATAGGGATAACTACTTTAAAAATGTCCAATCTTTTACATTCACTTTAAGATGAATGCCAAAAGACGACAATAAAGGGTTAGCAAAATGAGACATATGTAGCCTAAGTGTTTGATTGTTAGATTTAAAATATGACACCAATCATGAATGGCTATGATTGAACACATCATTCAGGATTCTGGGATTTCACATGCAGGCAAATTACAATGTGTCCAATTATTTAGGAGCTGCCATAAATTGCATCAGCAGGCCAAAAGTATTGCTTCGTGTCTCAGTTGCTTATTATAACAGCTAAGAGATCATTGCTAAATTACTGCCTCATTAGCCTTCGCTTCTGAACCGCACAACTGAACAGATACAATCTTTATATGTACACACCCCCTCAGATAATTCATTAGGCACAAGTTTCAGGGTCACAGAAACACACAGAGTCAAACTCGAGGAAAAAGAGGGTTTGATGAGAAGATTGCTGATGAGAATAATGAGACAGAGAAAACTGAAAGTGTGAGACAAAGAAGAGAGAAGACAGACGGCAAGGACTCTTCTCTACAAGAGAAAGAGAAAGCACTAAGCCTAATGAAAGTTTTAGAGAAGAGACTTGGGAGGTTTACAAGCAGTTTTAAGTAGACTTCAGGGGGCTGTTAGAGATTTTAAAAGTGTGTTGTTTGATGGTTCAGTGGCGTTTCTCTGAGTGTGAAAGCCACTTTGGAGAATTATGAGCAACACACACTTGCAAAATCCAAGGACAGAAGCTTAATAGAGGACAGGTTCTTCTATATAATTGTTTTCAACACTTTGGGCTTCAGTGATGAACTCACAACTCCAGGAAATATTTGTCTATACACTTTAAGTGTTTGTCAGCATTCAAATGGTTTTTATTTTTGCCCAAAGTAACTTCATGATACTATGCCAGAGAAAATGAATAGAGGGGACCTTGTCCTGTTTCTGAATTGTGTCACACCAAATGTTTCAAATCATCAAACAGTATCAGACTGTATGAACCTGAATAATAACTAAAGCAGTTTTTGAACTTAGCCATTGCTAAGTGGGATTTATAAGAGATTTCATGACTGTCAAAGATATTGTCAGGGATTGTTTATAGTGCAGGCAATGTCTGGCAAACGTCAAAGCATAGCTACCTTCATGATTGGGCTGGAACATTACAAATGTCACGGCCAAGTGTTAGCAACTGGGTCAAAAAAGATCCAGTCATTTAAAACTTCAACAGAAAACTTCACCTCCAGGAACGCTATTGTCTCTCAGTATCTGAGGGTTCGAACTCTCTGTATGCAGTGAAGCGCAGGACAAGAGGCAGGTTTTTACCAGGCTACATTTTCCTTTACCAGCTGCTATTCTTGCAGTTCAAAGACATTTGCCTTGTCCTTCAAATTTAGATCATGTCTACCAAAAAAATTAAGGATAATGTATGGAAGAAAACCAATCAGCTTAACAGTCATGTATTTAGACTGTGGGTGGAAGCAGGAGTCCCTGGAGAGAACCCACACATGCACAGGGAGAACATCCACGTCTATGCAGTAAGATCCCGGGCCGGGAATCAAACCCAGGACCTTTTTGCTACATGGTCCTGGGTTCACTCATGTGCAACATTGAAACATTTTTTCCACAAAATTTCCCCAATTTTGTCAAACTACATCTTAATTTAAAAAGTATTACAAGGAATGAGATTTCAGTGGTTTATAAAATGACTGAAAAAAAAAACAAAACACGTCCCTGCAGCTCATCATTCCCTGTGGTTATTCATACAGGCAGCAGGTTTGCTTTCGGTCAGGTATTTGTTGCCCTGCAGTTTCATTCACAGCAAAACATTCTGGTAAATGTCAACATTTCTAAACATAGTGTAAGTTTATTTGAATTTTATTGCAAAGTAATCATAGGCCTTCGTCGGAAGAACGTCCCTTTAAACATAGAAAATCAGGTGAGGCAGCGGGGAGGATGAAATGTCTTAACTTTACCGAGTCGGGAGACGGGAAACACTTCTTCTACCAGGTTGGCTGCAACATTGTGCAGCCTGTCAGCAAACTTATTTACATAATTGTAATTGCATTTCTTATTTAACTGAATTACCGCAATTGCAAATTTTTTTTTTTCCAACCTTAGCATTGGCAGAATAGAGACAAAATATTGCGCACATTTGTAATGACAATGCAGCTATTGACCTGTAGTCATTGACCTGTGACCTCCACGCCAATCCTTTTGTACTCCCTAACAAATATTACTCCAGAATCGCTGTGCATTCGGCTCCATCCATCTCCCCATTGCTTCCTCTTTTGAAGTAAAACAGGAAGCAAGGTAAACCAGGGCAACAGAATTCAACACTAATCTCAAAGCCTCTAACACACAAATTCATATTCATAAAGGACACACTGAGGCAACAGATATAATGGAAAGAATACAAGTATTTTTGGAGAACTTTCCAGGCTAAGAGCAGCAAACTTTGAGAAAGACATGACTTTTCATATTCCAAGTACTCTTGACTTTGTCCCACTTATTCTATGTGTTGTTTTTTTTTTCTTCTTGAAAAGTCAAAGGCCGGTCTCTAATCCCGCTCAGATTACAAATGAATTAATTTGTGGATTTGTGGTAGTTGGTAAAGAAAGGTGCAAGCATGGAACTGTGTGAGTGACAGATAATTAAGACTATTTCTTCTGGATCACAGGAAGCTATTAGTGTGGTTATCATAAGTGCTTGCGACTAAATCCCATTCTACTCTTCTCTAATTGGGGCAGATAGAGTCACTAAATGAACTGTGGCTGCATTACAAGTTCCCTGGGAGCTGGACAATTAGGCTTCTGTGGGAACACACACACACACACACCCCCCCACGCACACGCGTGTGCACAAAACACATATGGTAGCAGCTTTTCCCAATTGGTAGAGTGACAGGTTGTATAGCATATATACTTCATGGAGCTGAAAGGCACAAATTGGTATTTAGCTACAGGTGAAGGAAAATTGAAGGTGCTAATAAGCGCAGCCTCAGGTATTGTCATGAGCTCACGGGTAAAATGGCTCTAAGAACAAACTCTAAACCTGAACTGAGCTGAAAGCTGGTTGGACACTGCATTATCCTTTCCAATATTTTATGAGAAGAGCTGATAATAAACTTAGTTAAAGGGGATATATCGTATATTTTAAAATATTTTTTCTGTTCTATTATATATTTAAAAGTGCAGTGCCTGTTTAATCAAGTTAATTTGTTTATTTTTTAGCACGTTTCAGCAACAAGCCTTTACATCATAAAAACATAAAAACAACTGCAAACATCATAATTCAAAAAATGCAATTTTACATTTCTAGTTGGAGACAATCAAGAAACAAGAAACATGACAAGCAAAATACTAACCAACATTGCACAACAGGAACATAACATCCACTATTAGAATTGGAGTATGTAATTTTTATAAGAAAAACTATCATTTTCTACATATTTGCTAAAACTGTCACAATGTCGTCACAGTGTTTTAAAATTTGAGCTCCTCTGTCTTCTCCCAGTGCGAATGCACAGTTTGGTCAGAAACAAGCATTCAGGCCCTTTACGCTGTCAATAATGCTAGTGTACACACTGGTGAGACCCTGTCTTTTTCCCTCTGCTACACTACTGCTGGTTCACCACGACATAGCCTACGAGGAATGCTAATGCTAGTTAGCTTAGCTACCAATGATAGGGGATAGATGTTATTCCTGAAACAATAAATAGTTTCTCTGCCATTACCAAGTCTAGCAGCTCATACGCAAGGTTGATATACAGTGCTAAGACCCTTCTCTTGACTCTGATTGGTTGTTTTTGCGGTGCATTTCTTCAGACGGCGATAGTAGCACTGCAAAGGGATGCAGAAGTTTGATTTTTTCCCCACAGACTATCTGACTAATATTATACTGTCAAGACATGGTGAAAGTTTTAACAAGTATGTAAAAAAACATTTTGTATAAAACTTACATACTATAACTTTACAGTGGTCCTAGCTAGGCTAGTAAAGTCCTCAGCTCCAATGAAGTTAGTAGAATAAACACTAAACACAATAAACTCTGACCTTGTGATTTCTGCTACAGCTGTTCTTTTGGGCATTGTTATTCTCATGCACACAGTCAGGAATTAGCACTTTTCTTTCTCCCAACAACTTAACTCAGAATCTGCTGCTTTAGATTGCTTATAACACAGCAGCTGTGAATGGAAGCAGCTGGAAGACTCACTTTCTAGTCATAATTAGTCTGCTTTTTACTAGCATAGGTGTGACAGAAACGGCAGTAATGCAGCATTTCAAGGGACCTAAATGTCACAGATCTGAAACTATGACTCAATGTTCAGTTTTGTTTTGGGCTTTAGAAACTCACTCATCTGAGTATTGTGGCTAGACCGATGCAGACATAAAAAGTAAAATTCACAGCAAGACAACACATCTTGTAACTGAGAAGGTTTATCCTCACAAATGGCATCTCCAGTTTTCTAGATGGACTGGCTGGTGACTCGACTGGAGCTGCAGCACAAATTGCATTGTGTCCTTGTCCTTAAGCATAGGGTTGTTTTGTCTCTCAAGGCCAAGTATTGGAATATTAAACAATCCTAAGGCAGAATGTGTTTCTAACAGGGACATTATTTTTAGCAGGTGAAGAAAACTTGTCCTCATTACCTACTTGCTGTCAAAAAGCTTACTTTCTTTTCATGCATCAAGGATCTTTGGGGAAAGTAAAAGTGCTCAAAAAAATCTGTAATGCCAACAAAATGGTACCCACTCAGTGTGAATGGCTCCTTCCACAGGAAATAACCGCCATCCATTTACAAAAGACTGCCACAATCTCCAGAGTTTCAGATGATGTGTCATCTTTTTGTTATGGTAATTCTGGTTTAAAGGCTGTTTTTCAGTCAGATAAGTATCCTTGCACCAAAGTTTTTATCAAAAAGATTTCTGTTTTTTCCAAAATTGTTTCCATTAAACATATTAACAGTATTTTCAAAATGGCAAATTACAAAATCTTAATCTCAATGGAAACGCAGCTTTTATATGGTTTATGTGCTTAATTCATGATTTACCAATTGAACCAGTCTACTCAGAAATTGTTTTAAATGAAATCATTTAACCGTATTCAGTTTGGTTCTATTTGTTTTTAAATGTTTCACAGTTAGAAACATCTGTTTGATGTGAAACATTTAATGCAACAAAACACTATTTTCTTTTTAATATTTTCTTAATATCATTGTATCAGTCTTTCTAACAGTGGAAAAAAGCATTTTTTCCCTGTAGGGAAATTTGACCAAAACTTTGATAAATTATGGAAACTGACTGCAGATAAAATATTCAGTTTGAATGACTATGTGAAAGAAATAAATAGGACAGAGACCAAGACAACCAGCATTAGTTACTCTAGAGACGTCACCAAAGCACAGAACCGACCCAAAGGGCATCAAGTTTAATGGAAATGCAGCCAGCAGACTCAGGACAGCAGCACTGGTCCTCTGATACCCCCCAATGCTTCTCTCTAAGTCACTCAACATGCCCATCACCTCCTCTTTCTTCTTCACTCACCATTTCTCACTCACTGTCTCTCCCAATCTTTTTCTCAGTAGGCAGTCTCTCCATGAAAACATGGTCCACTTCTGAATCAACTGTTTCTTTGAAGTCGAGCCATTGCTTCTCCTCTGTAGAGCTTTGCTCTCTTTTACATTACCTCAGCTCCTCTTTTAGAGCTCCGTCTTTCTTTATCACACTTCTCTTATTTTCACCTTGTTTACTATTTTCCTCCTAACCAGTTTTGAGTTTTGACCTTAATAATTTTGTATTTCACTCATGTTTTTCTTTTCCTTCTCATCTTCTCAGCAGTGCCGGTTATCTTTTTGAAGTATCTTCAATTTCAGATCAGAGTGAAACTCGACCATGTCGTTAGGCTTAAGAAAACTTTTAAACTCTGGTTAAGAAAGTCTTTCAGAATCTTTCTTTCTAATGTATGACTACCAAAGTAGAAATGATCTATTTCTCTCTCCCTCTGTCTCTCTCTCTTTCTCTCTCGCTCTCTCTAGATATATATATATATATATATATATATATATATATATATATATATATATAAGTATATATATATATATATGTATATATATATATATTCTTCTCATCTTATGAGAGAAGATGAGAAGGATCTTCTCATCTTCTCTCATATATATATATATATATATATATATATATATATGTATATATATATATATAGATATATATATATATATATATCTCCTCTGGATCTCCTCTGGGTCTCCTCTGGGTCATCCTCTGGTTCTCCTCTGGGTCTCCTCTGGGTCTCCTCTGGGTCTCCTCTGGGTCATCCTCTGGGTCATCCTCTGGGTCTCCTCTGGGTCATCCTCTGGGTCATCCTCTGGGTCTCCTCTGGGTCATCCTCTGGATCTCCTCCGGATCTCCTCTGGGTGGCCGTGCCTGGAACCAGGGAGGTGTCCAGGCAGCATCCTACCCAGATGCCTGGCAGTATGTTGGGAGCTGACCGAGCTTCGGATCTGCTGGTCCACGACGTGGACCAGCAGATCTTCTCCATGAGCACCAGTGAGGTTTGATGTTGTTTGTAAAGTCTTCCCCTTGTAGACAATGTTTTTGTTCTTGCTACAGTTGAACCTCTGATTTCAAATTGAAATCCTGAACAAAGAGCCAAATGGTGCTGTGATTGTGTTTCTGAAGGCCTCAGGCAGCTCTATTAACACTGAGCTTAAATAAATAAAATTTTCTCCAGAAGTTTAACTCAAAACCTAATTTATTAACTGGGTTTTTACATTCATCTTAATTTCAAAGTGCTTCAAATGAAAAAGATTAATCCATCTAGAACCTGGACAAATTGCCCCACTCTCCTACAAAAAAAGAAAATCCATCCAGACAAGAAGTTTTTTGTTTAGGATCGACCACAGAACGCTCCCCACAAAAATCTGACTTTTTGTCAGTTTTGACAAATGTTCAGATGTTTACTATATCACTGAGCAAAGAAAAATCAGACAGGCACAAAAAATTATTTTTTTTAAAATTTCATTGGGAAAGCAATGATCTTTGTGAATCCCAAACCCCCCAGAGCTTGATAATTTAGGTTTTCATTGCAAACAGTTTGAGCACTGATCCACTGCAGGCTTTGTTTTGTAGGATATGCTTTACTTTGAAAGTCCAGCATAGCTGTATTTACAGGTGTGGTTCAACATGGAACATGGCAGCATGGAACTGTGGCTCTGTGGGAAGTCATTTTGTGATTGGAAGGCTGTAGGTTTGATTTCAGCTTCCTTCTGTCATATGTTGATGTACCCCGGGGCAAGGCACTTAGCCTCAAGTCCCCCTACCAATTTGCGTATTTGTGTATAAATGTGTGTGTGATTGTGAATGGGTGAATATGACTCAGTGTTCTCATATCAAACATGTTCAACAAGATCTGGTTTCGTCTTTTGTTGCTTTCCTGCCTTCTGTTGTTTTCTGTTGCTAGCACAGACATCTGTTGCTATTGTCAGCTGCCGATGTTGCTTGTTCAGTAAAAACTGAACACAAAATCTTCCGCTAGGACATCTGAGCCTCTGTTATGATTGCAGAAGCCTTCACTACGCAATACGAACCGTTACGACTACACGGCTAATCCTAAACCTAACCTAGACTCAATACACACCTTAGTCTGAAACCTGACTCCAAATCAAAAAGCAGCACTTCTTTTTATGAGGAATTATTGATGCTGTAAGTTTTTCTTGTAATGAAAAGCCCAAAGGTTTGGAGTGAATATGTATTAATTCTCTGTTGTCAACACTTTGTACTTTGTACAGCCTTTCATAGGACATACAGGTGCAAGTATATAGAGTGGGTTTGGCAATCAGTTTTAGTTTTACCACACATAATTAATCTGACTTAGGTCGGGCTTTGACTAGGCCATTTAAACCCATTAATATGTGGTGATCTAAACCATTATATTGTGGCTCTGTGTGGATCTTTAAGGTAATTTTTCTGGTGCAAAGCTTCCCCACATTTTGCTGGTGATGATTTGGTAAGGCTGATGTGCAGCGTTAGCTTTTCCACTCAAGTAGTGCACTGAATGTGGGCCAGAAAGTTCACTTGGAATCTCCAGACCACCTTTCTCCACTGTGTCGTCCACAGGGATCTGGAAGTGACCACTGACACTTTGTTTCAATGTTCTGCTCTTTGTAAGTTACACTAGATAATAAAATGTTCATACAGTGCCATTTTTTGCTCCCTCTAGTGGTTGCCTTGAAAGATATCAGTAACTGTGATGCAGCGTTCCAGTTACCTGGAGAGGAGGGACTCTGCTGGGTTTGATGTCAGAGCCAAGGAAACATATTCTAGTTAAGAACATAACACCCATAAACAGTGTTTGCAATAGCTTTTACAAACATCATCTTAAGCTTTACTTTCCATAATCAAAAATAACTTTCAATTTGTTTCA
Source organism: Phalloptychus januarius (assembly GCA_902982915.1). Taxonomy (NCBI): domain Eukaryota; kingdom Metazoa; phylum Chordata; class Actinopteri; order Cyprinodontiformes; family Poeciliidae; genus Phalloptychus; species Phalloptychus januarius. Next base: position 2,017,860 of record CADWAE010000469.1, on the reverse strand, counting down.
TGTATAGCTGAGGCGCTGCACTTTTGCATGTGTGTTTTGTAAAATAAATATGTTTTTACCACGTCTTACTGCTGTTGCACAGAGCAGCCATATTGAAAGGCTAAGTCCGTGTTTCAAGTGTTACCTGGGGCTGATCAGAGATGCTCCCAGTAGGCGGAATTTCCCTCTTCCCAGTTCAACTGCAGCGCAGCAAATAACAAAGACACTCTCAGATGGCCCAAAGTGACGGGCTAATAATTATCTTAATACATTGGCTTGGATGAGAATATGACAAAATAATAATTGCCATAGTATTAGCTTGGTTAATTTGGTTAATGTAACAACAATGAACTGAACAATACCTTTTGGGATACCTAAAGCTTAGAGCAGAGGTGCCCAAAGGGTCCCGAGGCCCGGCATACTGCATGTTTTAATTCTCTCCCTTGTTTAACTCACCTGGATCAAATGATGGCTCATTATAAGGCCTAAGGAGAACACTGACTTGCTGAGGAGGTTGTTGCTACCACTAGGGAGAAAACTAAAACATGCAGGATGTCGGCCCTCCAGGACCGACTTTGGGCACCCCTGGCTTAGAATATTGTTGTTTATTTTTAATCTAGCCCTTTAAATCTTTCCCCAACTTCACCCCTGATTTGTCTGCTGTTCACTGGTCTTCATCAACAGCTGGATTTATACTTCTGTGCACGCGGAACATGTGGAACAAACTTCTAGAAAACTGCAAGACTACCAAAACAATTAGTTTCTTTAAATCAAGATTAAAATGCCACCTGTTAAGTTGCCTGATTACTTGCAACTGGGACATTGATCAACATATTTGATTTGTATTTGCTTCATGATTTTGATGATGGCATTTTCCAAAATGGGATGTTTATTGCTTGTTCCACAAATGGTGACGACGTGATGTTTTCATGATGTGAAGCACTTTGAGCTGCCTGGTTGCTGAAATGGGCGGTAAAAATAAACTTGACTTGACTATGCTGATATTGAATTGCACACAAGAGCACTCTATATACAAATTAAGTGATCTCTAATTACATGACGATAAACAAAACAGGCACTGAAGAAGCTGGATGTAGAAAAGTTGGGAAATAAATAATCAGACTGTGCAAAACTTATTCACATCCTTTCCCCTGGTGCATATCAAGGTAAATGTATTCTGAACAGAAGACAATCAGTTTACTATTCGACAGCTAACAGACTTTAATGCTTTAATAAAGCAGTGCTGCTGAACATGAAGTTTTACATGTCAGCTACTACTGTGAAGGAATAACCAGTTTTATGGGTGAAACTTAATCTCCCTATAAATTGCTTTTTTACAGCCCCTACTGTAGTTATAATGACAGTTCTCACAGAACATGAACTACACCTCTGACTGGGCGTCGCTTTCTGCTCCTGACTTTATGTTCAAATCATTATCATTACCTCTGTGTGGATGTTTGGGCCTCAGTCTGCTGTTGCAGAGGATGTAATAAACAATAAATGCATTTATTTTACATGAGTATTTGAATATGTTAATAAAGCCCATACATTTTTTTCTGTGGCAAAACGTTACCAGTTTCTGTGCAAGGAACAGAGAATCCCCGAGGCATCATTTTTACCTCCTGCCTTTTCAGCTTTCTTGAATTTAACTTCTCGGGGTCTCAAACTTCCTGAATGTTCTGAAATGACTCTGATCCACACCGATGTCCCAACGTTGAGGATTCATTTTTACTTCCATGCAAACTGTAAAATGCAGTCACAAACAACTTGGAAAACAGGTGGTAAGTTATGAACTGTTTGCGTATCAGCCAAACTTTAGTAAACAGTGAGACTCCAAACAATCTGAAGAGAATATCAGCAGTGATTAATCTGTTACAGGACTGGTTTAAAGCTGAGCTATCATGCAGCCTGGAACAGTTTAGGGTAGGTCTGTGGGTTATATTTAACATGTTCATTATGCTTTTTGCACAAAACCATTCAGTGCATATTATGACCTTCTTTAAGAAATGTCTTAGGGTGTCCGTCAATTTAAATCCAAAGAAGCTGCTGGCCACGTCCCCAAACTCAACGTTTACTCTCACTTGAAAATGGCTGCAAACAGATCTGCAATTATACAACTGTACATCTTGAAAAGCATTACGAGAGCCTCCTGCACAACCAACAAGAAGGCAGCAAGTAGTTTCTGGATGGTAAATCAACAACCATCCATCCTCTGTATGCACAACCATTCTACAGCGCAAACAGAGGTAAGACCAGCTGACCAAACATACTGGAGCTCAGCTGGGGTTGCTAGTTAACGGGCAGTGCCTGCTGATTTGGGATGTTGTATTCTGGACGTTTATGAATGCAATTTCATTTTCCGGACACCAAAACATTAACAGCAAAAGAAAGGGAGACCAAACGGCCTCTTCTTCCTCAACCTGTCCAAGTTTTCATTGTTTTTAACCAGCAGGCTGATAAAGACAAAATCTAAAAAGTGTCTCTGTCAGTCTGTTGTGTTATTATTTTCAAAATTAAATTGAATATATTTTATGTTTTTGTATAATTTTTGTCCAGGTTGACTTAAGAAGGGAGGTGTTATTATTACATGTATGTTTTCTGAACTACAACAAAGTAATGAGAATTTGTGCTGATGTGGATACCTGATGATTTTGCTTTTATGCCAGTATTCAGCTATATTTTATCAGGTTCTTTTATTATTTACTTGATCAACTGTCAGAATAATTGGTAGATTACTTGACTCTGTATGATGAGTGAAGTGCGTCACCCTGCATGAGTACAACAGTGTTTCTGAGTGTTTGTTGTGTGTCCGTGTTTCATTCAGTATGAAAACATTTCAACAATTTTCAACATCTACTATTTTTCCTGTTTTATTAGCCTTTCAGTCAGAAACAGTACACATGTCATGAAGCATCTGTCATGAGTGAAATAAATCCCCCTAAATATTATCACAACATTCAAGACCATTTACTGTTCTGCTGTGTTGAGTGTCATTTATGTGTGAACGTTGTGAGTGTTTGAGTATTTTTGTTTTAACATGAAAACAAATGATATAAAAGAAATGTCCACAGATATTTTTTGTTTTTCTTGCTATTGTTATTCTAGTCTTAAATTCATAAAACTGTTAAAACATTAGACAGTTTTGGGTTCCGATGACTTATGGGTAAAATCACCCGCCCCCTGGTGGTTCTGGTTAGAATGCTACTGTTTTTGTTTTTTGCAGTAAGCCTAAAATACTTTGTCTCTGGGCTTTAATAGCACCTCAGAGCTTAGTTGCTTCCACCTACTCTCTGCTACATTATTTAGGACAGATCTCTGCAGTGAGCTTCCCTGTTTGTTTGGCTACTTCCTCTGCACCATTACTGCGAAGCCTCCATCACTTCCATGACAGTCAGTACCTACACACAGTGTCAGAACAAATTGTGAAGCTATCATAATCGATTTTTGTCCGCAGTGAAACTTTTCTCTGTTTTCACTGAGTGTGGTAGTCAAAAGTAGTTCGATATCAGCTCAAAAACCCTTGCACCCAAAAAACACAGGTGTTGTCGAGGCAGACTAAATACTGCTAATAACAATCTAAGCTATGTAAGCTAAATAACCAAACGGCTCAGTTCTGGGCTCAAACTTTGCAGTGAACATCTGAGGAGAGAGGAGATTAAATTTCATGCAAGTGTTTTTCCTTTTGAAAGAGATGAACATCCTGCTGTCATGAGGTATGTGGTGATGGGCCCAATAGCAGTAGGCAGGATATATAGTGAGAGTATAAAATTGAATGAAAACAATAATTACTGAGCATTAGTCCTTTATGACCACTTTTATTCTGTTTGTGAAAAATCAATGTTGAGAATTGGATAAGCATAAACCCACCAGATATGGACGAGCTCAGGTGTTCTAAGTACCTCCAGATTGAACTCTTCCAATGTTTGGGAAAGTGATCTTATTCTTGTTTTAAACATTTTCATTACCATCTTGTTCTTAGTGACTTGTAATCCGGTCCTGGCTTTGTACTGTTGAGAATTTCCCTGGAGGATTAATCAAGTTCTTCTATCTACTAAATACAAAGATATTTAAGTATCACCATTTTGGCAGAAGTCTTGAAACTGTATTGCTAAGAACATATGATTTTTTAAAACTTTACAAATCATTTCTATCTTTATCTTGTTCAACTCTTCCTAAGTTTCATGTTGTTTTAAACGTTTGCTCATAATTTCACAGTTCTCGCTGAACCCAGCTTCTGTTTTCTTTGGACTTTCTGTGGTTCATCTTCTGTCTCTTTTTCCCCTTTTCATCAATCTGAACCATTTTCCTAGGACAGGATCCATGTTGGAAAACCATTCTCTTTACGTTCTCTCCCCTTTCTCCTTTTACATCAGCAGTTCTCAGGTTTGTCTCTGCATATGGCCCGTCATATTTTTGGTCTTTTTTTTTAACTTTTATACCTGTTTTTTGGATTTTGTTTTTGTACTTTTCAACTGGAACAAGCTTTTCTTAAATTTCTTCTGGAATTTGTATGTTCTAGTCACACAGTTCTTGTTTTTGCTAATGCAGTCCAAACATGTATGCTGACAGAGGTGATGTTAGTGTAGCTAAGTGCAGATGGCATGTGTCGTTATTGGCCCTGTGCTGGACTGGACCAGCCTGTCATGTACCACACACTCACCTTTTACTGTATGTAACTCATTTTTTTAAAAAGAAAATAAAAATATAATAATCAAATTACGAGAATAATGTCTTTTGAGAATAAAGTTGTAATAATACGAGAACAAAGTTGTATTTTTTACTAGAATAAAGACATATTACGACTTTATTCTCATTTGACTTTAGTCTTGCAATATTATGACTTTGTTCACATAAAAGTTTATTCTTGTAAACTTTGTTCTTGTAATTTTATGATTTTTATTTTTTCTTGTTATGGCCCCAATACTCTGTCATCAAAAAAAAGACACAACAAAAAAAACCTTAAAGAGTTTGTCAACAGGCCCAAAACTGTTATTGTTTTTTCTGATATTTAACTTTTATTCAAGTTTTCTTTCTTTTGCACTAAAATGTATTTCCTTCCTATTCCTGTGTCTCCATCTGCTTGCTAGCAGAACATGCTTCATTCTTCACCTTCCAACATAACACCATAGATTATTATGCAATATGTCAAATTAAGCAACCTACTGAAAACTTCCCTTGATGAGATTTTTTAATAAGTTTCCTTTAACTATGTGAGTTTAAATAAGAAATGAATTGTAGCCCTTCTGGTGATGTTTTTAAATGGTTTTAGTCACATCCAGCAAATATATTATTCAAATATTTGGCCCTATTTCATCTCCATACTAAATTGATGTTGGTAAATGCCAGGAGAACCATGCAGATAACTCGGCTATCAATGCACTGCTTGGTATTCAGAACAAAAAGAAAGATGAGCTTTCAGGTAAATAGATATGTTTTTGTGCCAGTCATGTTTCGGCTTCTCTTGGCGGCGAAGCAGGGAGTAGTTAGAAATCAGTTATTGAGTCGGTGCCATGATGCGCCACATGGGTGCAGCGCGCTGGCTCCAAGAGGCTCTGCTGAAGACGAGCGCGGCTCTGAAGCTGCCTGTTTTACAACACGGAACGCCTGAACTGGCAAACGTCCCAGCCAGCGCGCCATCTGTTCCTGGAGTGTCGAGGATTCATCAGGTGGGTGCAGACCGGAAAAAGAAATGTCATCTGGAAGGACTGCAGACGTAGGATGGCTGTAAGGAAGACGGTAAGCAAACTGCACAGCACTCAGAAAACAATCTTCTCCAGGGTTTAAGTTCCCTCTGAAGAAGCTGCTAAACAAGGTCGAACTTCAGTTAATTTAACTCCTAAAAGGTGTAGAACTGCTTGTTAAAGTAGATGGAATTTTAAGTTTTTAGTTGTTGGAATTACTGTGCTGTTCCTTTAAGAAACTTACTTTTTCTTCTTTTTTTATATAAAGCAAACATCAGTTTGGATCTTTCTGCAGCAAACTTCCCTTGGGTGTTTTCATGAGTTTGACTTAAAAAAAAAGTAATTTACAATAATAATAAATTGAGTTAATCACTGGATTTGTAATAAATTAATCAGATTTTATCCAAGAACATTTTCAATTCAAAAACCATTTTCTGCTGCTGAATTACTGCATAAATAGACATAAGCTGCCCGGTAATAACCTTGTCATGCTACTTTTTTTGTTCAGATGCTATTGAGAAACAATTGCTTCCTGTCACAGACTCTGATGAAGTTTAAAATTTTACCCAAACTGTGACATAAATCCGCCAGTTCAACTCAGGAAATCAACATCTTTGTTCAAAACTTCGCCGTCTTTGTTGCTGAAATGTGCAATACAAATTAACTTGATTGATTGATTCTGTTCGTTGATTGGCCTGGTGGAAATTCTACCAATTGGAATCAAGCAAAAATGTGTCAGAAGGCAATGGCTAGCCTACAAATAAGCTCAAAAATGTTTAGCATTTGAAGTTTTGCTGTCTTTCATGCACTATGATAATAAAATTAATTCTTATTGTTTTTAACCAGTTTTTCTGTTTGTTGTTTTCAGCCATCAGATTAGTGCAAAGCTTTTCTGTTTTCAGGTGTGTCAGTAAATCCTGATCATTCATGGAACTTCTGTAGAAATGTGGACTGTGGAGGCTGACTTTAGTGTTGGGGATGTCTGTGCTGCGGCTGCACGGTTAGCATAGAAACTGAACAAAATGATCAATAATCAGGTTTAATAATAAGGAGGACTCCAACGAGAAGAAGCTTCCTATTTTGCACAGTCTCATGAACCCTGAGAGAAGTGGAAACCTCACAAGTGAAATCTATAGAACGCAAACACACACAGCAGTACCCACTCCTTGACTCTCACCATCCACTGGAACATAAGCTGTCAGTCATCAGAGCCCCGCAGCATCGAGCCGGAAAGGTCCCACCAGGATGGAAGTGAAGGTCAAGGAACACAAACGCCTCAGGAACCTACTTTGGGCCTGTGGATACCCCGACCGGGCTTACGCCAAGGAATCCAGCATTTCAACTCAGTGAAAGACAAACAAACAGGCAGAGAAACATTGTCATTCCAAATGTGACTGGAGTATTAGAGAAAGTAAAAATAGATATTTTCTAAGCAATATATTCTGGTTCATTTTAAACTACAGACAGGCTGGTTTTACATTTACATCGCTCCCTGTCTGAATGGATGAGCTGCCACTCAGAAGCAGAAGCAAACACTTTTATACTTTTATTAGTCACATTTAATTTAATAGGGCATCTTGTCTGTCTGATACCATTTTTAATTGCCTTAAATTCAACTTCAGTGACTTTGGTGTTGAAGCAAAAATTGAATTAAAGACGTTTAGAAAATGTCTCATTTTAAAAAGAAGACTCAAACACTGAGACTTTGTAAGAGATTGACTCAGGTGAAATGGATTGTAGCATTTTATTATTATCCTGTCTTGTGCTTCAAGATCATTTAACAGTAAATCAGAATAAAATAAATCACCACTCTTAGAGGCTGTTTTTTGGTTCCAATTTCTAGTTCTTCACATTAAAATCCAAAATATGATGCAGGAATATTTTATATCCAGAAATCTGAATGTGTCAACTTTGTCACTGTATTTGTTTTGCATCAGTTAGCAACATTATAAATAAAGTGCTGACATGAAGCTGAAAATGCCATTTATATGAAGAAAGGTGAAAGGTCGTCAGAGTCACCGTCTCCTCCTCCATCTCAGGTCTGCTGTGTTTTTGTTGGAATTGATCCTCGACGTAATTTCTTCCCCTTCCTTTCTTTTTCCACCTCTGCTCAACTCATTCTGTCATTTTGTTTGTACTGGCCTGCCTCCCGGGGGGGTGGCGGCTCCGATGGCGCTCCTTGCAGGAAAAACACCACAGCTGACTTCCATTAGAGAAAACTGGAAACCAAGACAATCCCATGCTGTCAGATGGCATTTCATACATTTCATACACCTCCTGAACCCAGAAACACAAATGTCTTTCAGATTGAATTTCAAAGACTTATTGTTTTTAAAATATTATGATTTTAAGAACTGATATTCATCTGGGATACGTTTTTTTTTAACAACTCATTTATAGTAAAATTAGCATTAAAGAATTGTTTCTGATGATATAACAGACAACATGTAATGAAGGAACCGTCACAGTTGAATTCCAAATATATTCCAGAGCTCAATCTGTTACTGACATCTGTAACTTTGAATGTTTGTCACTGGAAGAGTTGCTTGGCAACGAATGTGCACACAGCCAGAATCTGAACTTTTGTGCTTTCTGATGTTGAAAGGATGTTTTAAAATCTATTGAAATGTTAAACAGTTTAGTTTATCCACACCGATAGCTTCAGCTGAGATTTTTAAAAGGGATGAAATGTGTCATTTCATTTTTTAATTATGGCATTTTAAATTGCAGTAGATAACGTTTATAAAAATAGATATTTCACATATTTGTCAAAACTGACACTATGTCCTGGAAGTACAATATAAGACATAACGAGCAACATTAGGACGGTCGCTCAAGCTGGTGCTCTCGCTGGTGCTCTCGCTGGTCACACCATTTCTTGTTTGGTTTTTCCAAGATTGCCAGTGTGGTGCAACTGTGCTGTGTAAGAAATAACTTCACCCTACAGGAAAATTGTCAATTTCTCGAGTTCCCGGCAGACTCCACTGTGGAGGGACGGGTGCAGTGCAGCAAAGCAAAGGGGAGGAACCTGTAAGGTGTGTTTTTCAGGTTGCTTTTTCAGAACTTCCTACTGGAGCTTTAAGCAAAGGAGTTCTCATCATTATCTTTCCTGAATGTGACAGAAGAATCAGAGTTCAGCAACCAAGATGAGATGCAAGACAAAACCGCCAGACAGAAAAGGTTATTATATGAATGTACAAACCTACTTCTTTGGGAATGACTCTCTTGGCATCAACTGGCGTCACAACCAGGAAGGAAGGTCTGAAAAGAGGAAAACTTGGTACGGGTGGTTCTCCAGGTATTCTTTCTGGAGACTCAGATCATGTTTGTCTTGGAACACAAAGGAGAAAAGAGTCTCCTTGCTTTACCTGCAGGACAGAAGAGAGGAAGACACTTTACACACGAGAAACAACAATCTGGTTTCAGCATGTTATCCAATAACCAGAAAAAGATCCATTGCTTGGTTGAACGATTTATGTCAGAAATGTGTTTGGTGCCAATCAAATATGTCGACATTCCATTCATTGCTTTATATTGTTCGCTTTGGTCTGACTTACATTTCAATGTAAATCTACATGTATTGTTAAAGTATATGATGTTTTAGTGATTAAAGGTTCGTCTTTTCAGACATCTGGATGTTCTCTTTAATGGAAAAATGATTTTCATTCTACATTAGTTCTTCAAGTGCTTAAAGTTTAGCTCTTCTCTGTTATTACTTGCATTTACACAAAAGCAAAAGTTACGGCAAATTGAATATATTCTATCCTACTGGGATAAAAATGGAGCTTTGCCTTTTGTCATGTTGCTGCTTAATGATGTCTTAAGTTAAATAACTGCACCACATTTTCTTTCAAAATGTCACCAGCTATCATTTTATTGTTGGAAAAGCAGAAAGGAAATCCTAATTTGGATTTCTGAACTGCTGAAATCGGACTCCTTCACATCCAGACTGCTTACGGGAACCTCTAGCTGCTCGCTGTTGGGAAGATGGAGCAGGGTCTCTATGCTGAGTGACCGCAGCCGTCAACTTCTCACTATTCTGTTGCTGTGTGTGTGTGTGTGTGTGCACGCTACTGGTGCTAGTCTTGGACTGAGGGTTTCACTTTACCACAGAGTTCAGGAAGCCGAGAAAGCAAAAGGGGGCAGCAGGAGGCACGGGGGTGGGCGTGTGGGACGGGAGGTTTGTCTGAGACTGTCAAGACTGGCTTATAAAAAGACCCCAGGAGAGACGGGGAGAGTGAATGAGTGAGGGAGGAAAAGGGAAAGAGGGCGGGAGGACGGAGAGACAGGAAAACGGAGCTGAAGAGAAGGAGAGGAGGACAATAAGGCTTTTGATGAGGCCTTTCTGGGGAGCATATGTGGGTCACAGAATGAATAAAGAGACTTTCACTACCCGCAGACTGATGATTTACACACAGAGACACACACGGCGCTGCGTTGCGTTGTTTATGTTCGCCCATTTTCTCCGTTTACACACAGGTTTTCGCATATCGCTCTTAAACAGACTCACATGCGTTTGGACAGAGCCGCATTGTCCTGTGTTCATTTCTTATGCCTCCATTTCACTCATTTATGGACGTGGCCCCAACGTGCCCTCTCTTTAAACCACTTGGCTTACTCATACACATAAAATCTGGCCATTTGCCCCTGTTTTGCTCGACACGCCATCATTCCTGCACACACACACACAGAAACACACACACTTACTGTTGCCCTTTGCTTCGTGTTCCCATTTTCTTGGCATGGCTACGTAAGAAGCATCAGTGTTATTTTATAAAGACTCAGATCTCTTGTAGCAAGACTGAAAGATGCACAACAATGCAGCTTTTAGGTTGGAGATCCTTGCAGAGACTTTGAACTTTTATTATTCCCTCACATTACAACCACAAACCTAAATGTGTTTTAAACCCACAGCAATCAGTTACCTTCAGAAGAGTCCACTAGGGTAGAAGTTAATTTCAGTGTAGATCCAACTGTTTTGCGGAGATCTCAGAGGTTTGCCAATGAACGTCAGAGAACAGCAATATGGAGACTGAAGAACACAGCAGAACACCCAAGAAGAATGTTATAGAGAATTTCTAAGCAAGACTACGTCACAAAACATCATTCTGAACGTTGAACATCCCACAAAGCACTGTTTAGTTCACCATTTGAAATTACCAAGACACGACACACACACATACACACCCCTTAACGGATAGTCAGGGTCATTGAGAGTCACAGGGACATAGAGGTTTATGGTAACTCTGTAAGAGCTTCAGAGGTTCACAAGTCAAGTGGGAGAATCTGCAGACAGGACAGCCGTTTTGTTGTGCACTTGACAAATTTCGACCTTCATGAAAAAGTGGCAGGAGGGTAGAAAGTGATAAAAAGTCCAATTTGCAGTTAGCCACATACCATGAACATAGGTGACGCAACAGATATGCAGAAGGAGTAAATCAGAAGTTTTTCACCTATTCACCCTTTGCAACTTTGCCACTTAATCACTGGAGACGTCATGATAGACATTGGAAGTGATGGACAGGAGTGTTGAACAGACCGACTGAAATTCCTGCTGGATCGCAGATCATGGACTTCCTGACTGACCGCTCCTCGAGGGTGAGGAGGATCCTGCCTGTCCTCAGCACTGAGAACCAGCACAGATCTCCACAGGGCTGTGTGCTAAGCCCCCTATTGATTGTATTGTTCTAATCATAGTTACTTAGAAAGTATATATGAACGTTAATCGTCTCACCTTGTAAAAAGTGTTTGCTGCAAAAACATGAATACACCGAGGGCGTCGCATATATAGGGCGAATTATGCAAAAAACTCTGTCACATCAAAGGTTTACAAGAACACCATATAAATGCTATTAGTCACCTTTAAGCTATTTTGCAAAGAAATTGTGATGCATAAAGATGCATTTTGTGTCCCTAAGACAATAGGGAAAAAAAATAGGAAGCAATTTATGGGGTGCATATACTTTTGCAAGGCAGACTATATACCACAGGGAGACAAGACTTTAGTGCTACAAAAGGATCCTTGAGTAACAACGGACTGATGTAGATGTTCTGCACAGCTAAACTCGCCCTCACCAGCTCTGCAGGCATCAGGACCAACACCAGAATAAACCTCAGTGGAGAAATAAACCCCAAACCTCAATCTAAATGCAAAAATCCATTCTGTTTCATAATGATTCACCGGCCAAAGTGTAATTGTGATGAGATCTTTTCATTGTGCATTTGGATTAATATTCGAAGAGGTCCAGAGGCAATCAGCGTTTCATTTCTGATGCTGTTATACTTTATCATTTGGTCCTACACAGTAATGTTCTGTTTTCCAAGGTACTGCCTTTTCTACAGCTTCCTTTTTTTCTGTAGCTCTTTTTCATTGTTAACTTATTATTCTATTTGTTTTCTAGGCCACAGTCACATGTGACTGACAGTTTGCTGTTTTTTCCCCCCACATTCTGTCATCCCTATTTTATTTCTGTCGCTGCGTAGCCCTCGGGAGGGTAAACAAATGTTAACCTAAACAAATGTATTCACACCCTGAAGCACAAGATTTTTGCAGAATCATAACATTATGCACTTTATTATGGTATACACAATCTGGAGTGTCTCAAACAGCTTTTTTACACCATGAGGAATACAGAATAATAACAAGTCAAATGGAGGTTCACCCAACAGGAGAAGAAACGACTCCTTACTTGGAAATGTGCTGCAGCAGTGGACTGAACACCTGGAGATCCTCCTTCAAGACTCAAACAAGTTCACTTTGTCACCTTTTCAAAGCTTTCAATTTGTTACTTTTGTATGACAATGTATTGGGGGCATTCTCACAATTTTATGACTATTCCGTGCAAGTTCATTCTCCTAATTCTGTATTATGACTTATTCTCATAATTTTATTATTTTTAATGTTTTTTTTTTTTTTGTGACCTGTCCAAGGTGACCCCGCCTCTTGCCCGAAACGATAGCTGGAGATGGGCACCAGCAACCCTCCTGACCTCAGTAAGGGACAAGGGTGTAGGAAAATGGATGGATGGATGGATGTTTTTTTGTTTGCCCTCCGTAATGCTCCATTGCACTTTTGTTAGTAGGAAAACTCTTTTTCTGTTTGTTTTGACTCTAATGTGAGGCAATACTGATGGACGCAAGATTATTCACACCTTCTAAAGCAGGGGTGGCCAACCAGTCAGAGACTAAGAGCCACTTTTTTTTACTGTGTTACTGCAAAGAGCCACATCATACACATGGGCACACATTAACATCATCCCAAGCCTTAATCATGTATGCACACACACGCACACCCCCACCCCCTCAGAGAGAGACAGACACACACACAGGTCTCTGCTCAGCCAGATTTATTGAATATGCCCCACACCAAGATAATGAGTTATTTAACAGTTAACATTGTGTGCACTGTCTCACACACACATAAACTCTCAGTTCAAGGAAGTCCACAAACAGAAATATAACAATTTTCAAAAATGTTTTTCTCTTACTATGCTGCTTAGTGAGACTTCTGGCATTTCTTGTCCTGAACAACCCTCCTCAAATCTGGCTTGTATTCCGTTGTTGCCACTCGAAGCCACTCTTTCACATGAGTGTTAGTCAGAACAGATCGATGCTTTGATTTCACATGTTTCAGGGTGGAGAACAGACTCGCAGACGTATGCTGACCCAAACATCGACAGTATCTTAAGCGCAGCCCGTTTGATGTTGGGGTATTTTTCCATTGGCACACTTTTCCAGAACTCAATGGTCCCTTCCCTGAAAACAGCTTTCAGTTGATCCTCCTCACAAAGATCAATCATCTCCAACTCAGCCACAGCCTCATCTGTGACGAGCGGGGTTTTCAAACATCATTTAGAGCACGTTATTATTCTTCTTCTTTTCAACTCAAACCGATTCAACTGGTCAGCGCGCCACCTAGGGGGAATAAATGGCAGCACCAGCCAAACATTTTGACGCTTGTCATGTGAAATCTCCTGAAGAGCCGCATGAAACCAGCCAAAGAGCCGCATGTGGCTCGGGAGCCGCGGGTTGGCCACCCCTGTTCTAAAGTTAAAAATGCCAAAAAAGAAAAAGTGATTTACATTACATATAAAGAAACTGCTGCTAAAAACACTGTCCATTCAGGAACATTTTTCATTAGGATTGTCCAGGTGATGGTTGTGTGAACAGGGTTTAGGACGAAATATGTCAGCATTAGTCACGATTCAGTCAACACATTTATATGTTGCATGATGAATTGCAACATAGAAACATATTGGAACAAAGCAAATATTTTGTTCTGGGTCTGTTTTTCTGATTAAGTAGTAAAACATGAAGGGGTCAATGGACGAGGCCATAGACAGGAAACTACTTCTCTCAAGCAGAACACAGAAAATGGGTCACAGACATTCCAGAATTGCAATGACCCATAACATACTTGAAAGCCAACGAAGGAGAAGCTGTTGAAGAATCACACTGAAGTCATTGAGTAACATAGCCAGACTGCAGTCCAAACCCTGGTGACCAAAAACAACAAACTTCTTATAGCTGTGTGTTCCAAGAACTTAGTCATGTTGTGAAGGAGAGGTCAGATATCTGTTGGATTCAATAACATGCAAACCTTACCTCTACTTCAACATTCGGAACTATTAATTTTCTTGACATGGAGAAAAAAAAAGAAACCAACAAGGGGAAAAGTATCAACATAAAGTTATGGGAGACAGCAATCTGTTATGGTGTAAAATATAAATGTCACAAGTTATTCATTATATTCCCATTTTTGACAGTTTATCAAGGAGTTCTAATCTGTCTTAACTTTGACTTTGCCCACAGCCGTGAAGCAGTGGATATTGAAATGTATTTACTTTATTTTAGCATCTGTTGTAATCTACACACGTTCATGGTTCTTTGTCATTATTCTTCCCTGCTGGTCAGAAAGTGTGTGTGGTAAACTTGGAGCTTTTGTGTAAATTGTGTAACTGTAGAGGAAAGTTAAACAATTTGAAGTTGTTTCTAGGTTTACCTTTCTAGAAAAACAACAGCATTTATGTTCTTAATCATACTTAAAATGATCAGAACCATCATTATCATGAGGTGACTGCTATTCTGATCCTGCCTAAATCAAAGAACCACAGTTCTGACTGCAGTTTCTTGTTCTAATCTCTATCATTTTCATCATTATAATTTTACTTTAGTTTGAAAATGTCAAATTTGAGAGTCGTGCAAAATGCAGCCTATTAAAGCTGAACAAGGCTCATTGAACTTGCTCAGCTTGGTGAACTTTTGGACTTATGAATATAAATTTAAGTGGAAATAGAATATTGTCATTTGTATTTCTTTTTCCTAATAATTTATTAAAGGTTACACAGCAATTTTAAGACAACACAGCAGTTTCAATTTTGGTTTTATTTTGATTCTTCTTACATCAGTTGAGTTTTCATCAGAGTCAGATGGTAATGTCTCTTTTATTACTAAAATAGGTTTTCATGCAGTTTTTGAGGAAAAATGTTAATTTACAGGTAGACATTTGGAGGCTGAGTAGTTCTTTAACTGATGGACAGAACAAAAAGGAATGTCAGTTATACATGATGCAACTATTGAAAAAAAGAAAATATATTCTACTGGCAAAATCAGAAAATAAATGCTAGTTTTTTAAGTACATTGTCAATATTTACATTAAAAAACTGAGTCATCTGTCAGTATGAACAAATCATCTATGCTTGATGGCAATGTCACACAGGGGAATGTGAATGTTGGTAAAAACTTTAAACTTCATTCATAAAATTTACTTTAAGAGAAGACAATTAAAGTTCTTTAACTTTTTGACATTTTGCCCTTGTTTCATTATTTCAATAAATTACAGGGAGGCTTTGTTATTGACATATGTTGGTACTAATTGTCTTCTGTAAAAGTAATGAAAGTATGAAATTAAGTCAGATTTCACCCTGTAAATGAAATGTTACCTTTTTAAATTAACAGCTAGTACTCAGGAATATCAAAGTAACACAACAGCAGAAAATAAATAATCTTTTTTTAAGGTCTTAACTTTAAACCTCACAATACCAGCTTCGCAGGGCAATGAGACAATCTGTGGCCACCTCAAAATGTCTGTGGGTGGAGCCACAATGTCAATAAACTCTCTGACCGTCTGTTGAAGACCTTCAAAGTCTGCTGGGTCCATTTTGGAGATATTTCCTTTTCTTTTGTCCTTCTTCCAAGTAACCTCACTGTTACTTTCTGGTCGGATCCTTCTGTCATGAACTGAGGGTGGTTGGGTGGTGGACCCTTGTAGAGAAATTATAGGATTTAATGATGAATCATGAAACGAGCAGAAGTCCAGGCAGCACAGGTGAGCAATGAGACAAGGTACTCAGATCCTGGTAGCTCTGGCAGCACACAAGACTGGAACATGACAAAACCACAACATGCTATTTTGGACAAATGACTAGAATCCGACAGGGAGCACAGACACAGGTGGGATTAAATACACAAGGGCAATCAGGAAACACCAGCAATCAGGGGCAGAGGAGACAACACAAGATCTATGTTAACTAAAAAAATACACAATAAAGACAAATCCTTACACAAGCATATAAAACAAAATGAAAAGAAATTAGAATTGATATGTAGTTTTCATGAAAGAAAGAAATGGTTCAAGCTAACTATGTGCGAGGGTAAAGTGGGGTTTTCACATGGGACGGTACTGTAAGGTTTGATTTACTTTAAAACGTGTTATGCTAAATCAACACCGCTTTTAAGATCTTGAGTCATCCTCCTGTATAATGGGAATCCCAGAGCGACTAGATGAACTCTCCGTTACACTTCATTTTCTTCCGGCCGAGCCAGTTTAGCTTGTCCCCAGCACTGATTGCCAATCCCAAAGGCTCCACTGGACATATGATGCTCAGAGGTTGACTCTGCAGTGATGCCAAGTCTTTGATCTGACAGCCAAGACAGCTTTGATACGTACTTATCAGAGAAAAACAAGGTTCTCCACTCTTCCCCTGTCTGATATGCCTCCCCGTTTTCTCGGTTTCATCCCATCCTGGCACATTCACTCGTCTTCTTTCTTGTCTTCTCAATTCTTCATCACTGTCTTCCTTTGGGTACCCTTCTTGTGTCCTCTCCTCCAGCATCACCTTATACTTTGCTTTTCTTATCTCTTCCTCTCTCCTGGCTTCTCGAAATTTACACATTTTCTCTCGAGTCTAACTTGCAATCATAGACCTGCTTATCTCACCGTGGCCTCTTCGGTTTTACATAGATGTTCTCACATGTGTACATGCCAGCATTCACTTGCACTTGATTATCTTCACTAGAGAGTAGGAAGACCAGGAGAAGAACAACTTGTGTTTCTGAATGTCTTTCTACACTTTAAGCTACCTGCCTCTTTATATTGCCTTAGAATATTTCTTTGTGGAATGCCTCCTTATAGATTGTTTCTGTTCTGCTATGAGAGAGACCTAAGTTATAAATGCTTCTGTTTTACTAAAACTCATCTGACTATTTGAAGCAGAGTAAAACCTCTTTAAAAGCAACACTTAAAATCAGTTATGAAGACATTTCTGAGGTTTTGGAAACCACAGAAAGAGCAAACATCATTCACAAATGGTGCAAACATGGAACGGTGCTGCAGACTTCACAAGATTTTATGACATAAAAAAATGAATGTAATTAAAACGAATCTGTTCAAATCTGTTTTCACCTTTTAATGTGAGATATGTAGGATACAGTTCAACTGAAAAATAAATGTGAAAAAAAGTAAAAACTACAACAACCCATTGGCATAGGTGTTCATAATATTGTTCAATCAGCTTTTATTGAAAGAAGACGAGTTCCCATCAGAGTTAAAACCCAACTTTGATGGGAACTGTGGTCAAATCTCGCTCTCAGTTTGGTTGAAGCAAACTCTGGTGCGGTTTGAATGCATATGTGGATGCAAGCAGATCGGATCCTGCTCCAAAAGCAGGAAGTGGCTATGCCACAGGGCATTCTGGGTAAATACAACAAAAACAAATGTGCCAGTCCATCACTAATGGGAGAATTGGCTTTTGGTCTTTAGCAAAGACAGAAAAGAAATGCCACCACTGCTAAACTCTAATGCCCTTCTATTTTTGTTTGCATTTTTGTAAAGAAGGAAGTTGCACTCAGTGTCTTCTACAGAGATTTTCCTGTCATTCTCTTCAGTGGTTCTTGGTGCAGTGCCACCACAGGCAAGGAGGAGAATTTTTTTTCAGTTTCCTTGTTTTGTTGAGAGTGCAATGTGAAAACCCAAACTGAAACACTCAGGGATGGTGACAACCTTAGCCAGGAGTTTTTTTCGTCTTGACTTGTTTTTTTACTTCAGGTCACTCCGCAGCTTCCTTATAAACCTGGACTTTGCCATTGCACAACTCAAATTTTCTTGATGGGTCATCATTTTATCCACCTTGACAAGGTCAAAGGTTGAAGTACGATTCTCCCACCTTCATATTTTTTGTTTGTGTGTATGGTCTTGGACAAAGGCTTCAAAACTCTGCCCGTAAAGTTGGGTTTCATCAGATTTTATAGCATTCTCTCACAAGGTTGAGAAAACCACCACTCCTGTCTGGTTACAGCAGCTGAGGATTGGATGGGGCCAAATTACTACCAACAAAATACACCAAAAATTGGTTTGGTCTTCACAACAAAACAAGTTTTTTGGTAGTGTAGCTTTGCTTTGTTTTTACTATGGTGCTGCCTAAACTTGTTGACATTTCACATAGTTGATTCACTGACTATTTTAGGGTCAAATAATGAAAAAAAAGCTGTTTTCTTCTTTGTATTGGACAGTGGTGACATCATTTACAGCAGAGCGATTTCATCCACCTTCCAGTATGAGTCAGCTGTAAGATGCACAGAGCACATCTGTAATTAATCATTACACCTGGCCTCCCTGTTCTTTCTGGGTAAGCAGATTGACACATTAGCCTATTTATGGGACCTTGTCTATTTTTTTATGTCTATTTTTCAATTCATTTTTTTTCTTTTCAAGGAAAAGGTGAAATATAAGCAACTACTTAGTCTTTCATTAAGTGAAAGTTTATTTTTTTCTGGAGAACTGTACCCAAATGTGGTTTTATTCTATTCTAAAGCTCCCTCAGTATCTTCTAGATCTGCTTTTCTTGCATGGTTGCTACCATCATATTTGCTCTCAATCATGGCTTCCTCTACAGGTTCCAATAAATGCAGAGACACATAGGACATATGCCTGTTGTTATGCACCTCACAACTGAAATATGCTGCAGCAATCCCTTGAACTGATGTTATTGATTCCCTAGGCTCAGTTTCAGGGTTTAATCACCAACCTTATTGATTTGAAGAACAATTGCCATTGATATTTTTCTGTTTTTGAAAGTGGAGATTTATGGCAACAGTCGATGTGGTTATGGGACATTCGTATTTGCACACGCCTTAAACAAATGGGGTTATCCCTCCACCTTCAGCACACATCAACTCCAGGCTCCCCCCTCAGTGCCTGCATAAGAGGTCAAACTCTGATGACAATTTAAATTAAATATGATGTTTAATTTATGAATTGCTTAATTTGTAAATTGAACAATTTAAAATAGTTTTAAATTGTTTAATTTACAAAAGGAAACAAAATTGGGGTCAATCAACCTTGTTGCGTTTGTGCTGCTTTGCACAGGAAAAATGTCCAATTGTGCTGTTCTTATTTTGAAGATATCACTGAAAGTTATTTGGTTTGTGGGGACTGGTTGACCTCTGATGTCCTCTGGAAACGTTTCTATTAGCATCTTTAGAATGAGAGTGGCTAAAACAAACGTTTGACACCGATTTTGTGTGATGTGAACTTCACTGAGGTCAAAAACATTGTCTGGATGAGACTTCGTACATGCTGAAAAATGAATGTCACCACTCAAATGTGTCTCGTGTATAGACTGGCACACATTAGCAAGGGGCCTGTTGGTTATTTGCGTCCACTTTGTGCAACAAAAACAGCAAAACCTCAAAGACTCCGGTCTGTTGGGCCGGTACAGTAAGCTAGGCATCAGAAGCAGCCATGTGGGGAGATGATGCTTTATGTTGATAGATTGCAGCTCACAGCGGTAACAGTGCAAAATGTTCTCGGTGTTTTCACATGATGTACTCTGATGGATGGTCTACCAGGAGGCTCAGACTTTCACACATTTAAGGGCATTAAAGCAGGATTCCGAATAGCTGGAACTGCAGTGTCCTGTTCCATCATTATTTTATTTAACTTCCTTCACTCCTGCTCCGCCTTGGCAGTTAATGCTCTTTTATTTCCTTGGCACATGTGGCTTTTAATGGATTCTTGCAAAAGGAGAAAAAGATGAAAGGAAACCGGTTTCATTGTATATTATATAAAGAGAGCTGAATACATTGAAAAATTATCTTGCACATTTTTCTTGAGTCTCGCAGGATGCATGACGTGATTGTCTGATTCAGCTGGAAAAGTACATGATTGTTCATAACATCTGCTAATCACTGAGCTCGTTTTTTTCATATTCTCTAAAGAATATGAATATATTTTGTTTTTCAAACTTCACAGCTTTTGAGGGTTTAAATTTCCTGATTTCTCAGTCCATATTTGGTCTACCTAAAAAATTGTTTACTTGTAATTTCCATCATTCTCCTTAGTCAAACTAGAACAAGCAAACAAAAGATGAATAGCTGAAACAATAAGTTGCAAAAACACAAAATCTTACAAAGTCATTTTAGTCACACTTGAAATAAAACAAAACCTATTTAAAAGTAACTTTCAGCAAGACCTGTCCAGCCAGCCTACCTAGGTGGGCCCCATATGGGGAAAAGGACAGCAATATGGGTCCCACATGGGTTTGCCTATGTAGGGCCACCACCTACATGGCCCCTACATGGGCCCTACTGTTGACAAACCCATATGGGACACAGATTTTCTGTCCTTCTTTTCCCCATATGGGGCCCACCTAGGTATGCTGGCTGGGTGGGAGCATGTTTCAAGTCAATCACAATGTAGCCTTGTAATCCTTTCAGATCCTTCATTTTCTTACATTAACTTAGTTAGATAAATTTAACTTACAAGTAACTTTTCAGCAAGAAATCAAGAGACACCAAATATGTTTACTTTGGTCTTAAAAATGATTTAATATGTAGGGCAGCACAAAAAAGATGAACCAACAGAAGCACAAGTGAAAATACAAATGGGTAACTCATTAGCTTGACCAAAGGTTAAATCTGTTAAGTTATCAACATGATGTGCTAAAACTTAAGTGTGCACTCAATGTAAAAAAGAAAAAGGGGACACAGTGCTTTGCTACTAATTGTCAACACTATGACAACGAGATAACAAGGTCACATTGAACAAGCCAAGAAAAAAGTTTTATTTTAAAAGAAATAGCGACGGAAAGGATACTGGGTCAGTTTTGCTAAAGTGATTTTATAGAAGTGATGTGGAATTCTGTTTATTGGTTCAGTTAAAAAAAAAGACATCCCACAGGCCAACTCTCTGACAGGTCATCAATAGAGCAGGTGTTTAAATGACCTTATCTAACACCGCTGTGTTCAGACGGTCACTGATTAATAGTTGCAAACATAAAACCGTAACGGACTGAACGCTCCGTTCTCTGTGCCGGAAATGTTTGCTTGTTTTTCGATGTTCAATCCTGATACACCAGTGGAACTGTTGTCAGTCAGTTGCTATGGCAATAAGTGTGTGTGTATTATAGCTGTCAGAGAGCAAGAAAAAAGATTATGAGTAGTTTTAACTTGTTATCCAACTGTTTCCCTGCATTATTTTTCACTTTGCTGTGGTGCATATAGCACTACATTAACAACACTTATAACTCCAGCTTTCATTTTGTTAACAGAGTTGCACCACGGCAACAGGGCTGTGAAAGTGAAAGAATCATCTTTTTGCCCTACAGCTTTGTGCGTACGCGTGACATTTCTGGATGTAGAGAATAAACATGCAGTGTGTTTATATCATGCAGTGGCTTTGTCTCATAAGCTGGATTTTTAGCAGTGGTTACACAGTCTGCAAGACCAATAATATAGTGAAACTGCTTGGGGTTAAAAATTTGGCATTTCTTTCTTTTGTGCTTTTCAAGATGAACAAACTAATTGGAAGTGTCAAGCTCTTAGTGTCTCTGTGCTCGTCTACGATTACGTTGTACTCAGAGAATAATTGAATACTGATGTATGAACACTGTCCACCATAAATTTTTATCTGCATTACAGTAGTCCTACACTTTCATGGATCATATCACCACAAATGAACAATATTACCACAGTCCTTCATCCACCATCCAGAGGCGTATTTATGGAGCAATAAAAGCTGATGAAACAGTCTTTCACACACACATCAGGCCACACTCAAAGTCAGGCTCAAGTAGACATTAAATCCATCCAAGTGTGCAGCTCCGAATTTATCCGTCGAGACAGATGTTTTCTGTGATATTACATCTGTTTCTTCAACACATTCAAATCTCAAAAAGACACACACACACACGCCGGCTGTTGGGAAGGACACTAACACATTTTTCCATTGGAACAAGGGGGAATGTCTCCGTCCAAGATTGTACCACAGATCCCGACTGCTGGCTCTGCCGGAGTGGCAGAGAGAGAGAGAGAGAGAGAGGGGAAATGCAAAGCAGTGATAAAAGACAAAAAAGACAAAGACGAAGAACAAGAGGCAGAGGGACGGACCGTGTTTGTCTGCTTCTGTGATCGGGACACTTATATGAACAGTCCAATTACTTTTTGGAGCGTGGGCCAGAACGAATGGAGGGATGACGAGCTGGCGAGCGGCTTCAAGGACTCTGGCTGGCATGCTACATGCAAGGATGGATTGCTGGTTGGATGGATGAGTGCCCTTCTCAAGGCTTTTAATCCCCCACTGTTCTTTCCCAGTTTGTGACTTGAGCTGCAGCAGCACATTATTCACTTTGCATTTAAGACGTTGCTGGCTGCGTTTGCATGTTATATGAGAATAAGTAGTATTGATTAGATGCATAACAGTGTCTTATTTATGACGGTATATTAATGCAATTGTAGATAGAAAAGAAGAGGGATCAAATTTATGCCAAAATTCTCAGAAATTTTTTTAGAAAAAACAAGGAAAGATCTGAGAAGTCAAAAATGTTTGACTTTGAAACATCTTTTTGAACAACCACCTCATCTTAGCGCCAAAACAGTTGATAATTTTTTTTTTTCATAATTGGTGTGTTTCCATTGAGAAAATGTATTTTTGATATCTCAAATTGTGCAATTATATGATCAGCGGAAGCATGGTGATTAGTTTTTGTCACTAAATGCTGATATTGAACACTAAATCACATTCATTTAAAAAATGGAAAATAAATTAGTCCTATTCTAAATTTCACCATATCTGTTTATGTCTGTACTTGGTTCTGGATTAAGTATTTGATTTTTTTTCTTAACCTAAAACAAAAAACTTAGAATGACAACTTCAGTTCTCCAGAACAGAAAGTTTGGATTATAGATGCTTTTCATGACAATCAAGCCGTCAGTCACAGCGTTTTAAAATCTCTTCCACTTCCCCTCCCCTCGGCCCACCACATGTCACTTTTAACATGCATCATGCCTTTACAAGCGCGTACATGAACAAATGCTCACAAAGACCCTCCTCCCCTCTCGCCCCCTCCTCTGCCACCCCTGACAAGCACTCTGCATTTCAACTTCAAAACGGGCCTTTTTTGTGGGGCTGTCAACCAAGCCATCACTCGCTGGTTTAGTCAGAGACTGAGAAATAGATGGAGGAAAGTGGGTGGTGGTTGGGGGGGGCAGCATATTGACACAGAGTGAGTAAGAGTGAAACAGTGTGACAGAGAGTGGTGTCACCCACGCTCCTTTGCTCCGTCTGAACAAGACGCATGGCACCGACCGACTGAGTTTGCTCCCACATTCAACTTAAAAAAAAAACACAACGACTTTAGACTCTATTTTTTTACTTGTTAAAAGGCTTTCAGGGTCTTTGTAGACTTTGGTAGAAAGGCAACGGCAGAGCAGAGGTGTGCGCGGCTTCCCAGCGGAGAAAAAACAGTAATTCCGGTGTCGGAGGTTTGCTGCTTCACTGAAATGGATTCTTGTCGGTTGTGAACCATGTGAACTGTGTTGGTTCGGGTTTCAGGCTTTGACGTTCTGTTATCTCTTTTGTGACTCAACTCCAGCGCCAGAGATAATTGTTGAAAGTAAAGTTCCCTTTGCTATTTGGTCTGATACAATGGGAATACATGGTTCACTCAACGGCTTTAGAATGAAAACAACACCCATGTTGGTGCACACCAGCTGCATTTACACCGATCATATAATTGCGCAACTTGGCATTTCGGAAATAAATTTACTTAATGGAAATTTCGAAAAAAATGTGTTTTTCGCAAAAAAAATATTTGCTCTAGGATGATGTGGTTTTTTGGCCTTATTGAAATTAGTTTATTTTGCAAAACTGCAATGCAAACCCTTTGGTCACATCACGAGTCACATGATCAACACCTGCACTGTTGCAAACCGTAAAGAAAGAACGAAGAAGACAACAGGAAGTCGTTGTAGCATCTCGTTTTTTAACGACTTATCACCTGAACAAACTTATTCACGTGATTTTAATTGTGTTTTTTATCTACAGGAAACACAGCAATTCTGATGTTTTATTTAATTTTTTCAACATTATCAAAATATTACTGTCTTGGCATCTATGCTGACGCGTTGATAGTTACGCTACCTGGATCTAAGGTAGCTTGTGGAAATCAATGGAGTTTGTGGAAAACAACGTATTTCGCAGGAGGCTCGCTATTGGCCGGAACTGATTTGATGCAGAAAAACTGTTCTGAATTGGCTTCTTACCTTTTTCTCTCTTTTAAGCCATTGGTGCAGCAGTGGACAGATAACTGTTTCCCATATTCTCAAGTTCAAAACTTGACAGGTGTCTCTGTCACATCCAAAAAGAATAGAATAGAATGCAATAGATATGTTATTGTACTAATATTGAAATCTTGCTGTGAGTTAACATATGACATTTGCAACAATCTAGTCAGACACATAATCTACATAAACTGTAGAATCAACATCATCTGCAGCTCATGGTTTCTCTCCATACTAATTTCTTGAAAGAAAAAAATAACAGACCAACAATAAATTTATAGTTGCTGAAAATATCTTTGCATTAAAGAAAGAAAAGTTCCAGAACTTTCCTTGTTAGCTTTTTTTTTTTTTACAAAGATTGTAGAGTAGTTTAGCATTAGTATGTAAACCATGTTCTCAATACTTGTTTATTTTTTTATTTCTTTTACATAATTCAACGGACTTTAGAGTAATTAATAACAAAAATATATTCTTGATTACATTTATTACACACTCCCAGGGTTTTTCTTACATTCATTAATCAAATTGAAATTGTTTCAAATATTGCTTAATAAATACTAAATTTAAAGTATACAGAATAAAAACGTGTTCATTATAACAGGATAGGTTAACGTTTGACAGACGATTGTCAGATTAATGTGGGGCAGACAGCAACAAAAGTTGAACATTTTTTCCAACTTTCTTCTCGTGCACATCCACATAATAAAGCTCAAAATATCTCATGCACATATACGCCAGAAGCTAGCTTGACTCTGACAACTTTAACCTGTAGATGTGCTGCAGAATTCAGTGTTCAGTTAAAAAACTATGAACCATTGTTGTGTTCTGATCATCAGTGGTTAATAATAGCAAAATAAAATTCTGAAAATATAAAACTGTACCAGGCTGAATGTTCTTTTCTTTGTGTGGGAAATGCTTGTGTATTTTTTTGGATTAAATCATGATGCTTTTGTGGCGTTGTTGTCAGATCCTAGTCTGTGTGTAGCATAGCCGACACAGGAAGCAAGAAAGAAAAGAATGCGGGTGATTTTGAATTGTTCTTTAAATGTTTTTTCTCAGTTTTATTCCCTCTAACTACATCTCCTGGTTTCATTTTGTTAACAGCGTTGCTCAACCATGGCAACGGGGCTGTGGAAGGCAACTGTACGCCCTCCAGCATTGTGCGCAAAATCTCCAAATGTAAACAACATGTAATGTGTCTATACTATATGGTGTTGCAATATCACAGAAGCAGGCCATGCAAGTATGATGAGGGAAGCTGAGAAGGTCATTGGAGAGCCCCTGCTTTCTGCCTGAGAAAAAAAACAAACAAAATAAAACACAACACCTCTCCTTTAAAGGGTACACTGACGTTTCTAGTTGCAACATGACAAAAATGTCTAAAAGTTCCTCAGATGTGGAGACTTTTGCAAGGCCTTTAACTTATGCTAATACATGCAGTTGCAATTTCTCCTGCTGACTTGAACGCTTCTAAAGAGGCGGAGCCGTGTTTTAGGATTCAGCACATCTCTGCAGACTGTCTCACACACACACATACCACACACACACACACACCCACACGTTGTGTGCATGCCTACATCCTTCTGAAACCGAGCTTTTAGCCGTCATCCAGGCACAATTTCATCCATCATAGTTGTGCTGCTCTAAAATAAAACGTTGGTTGTTGTGCCCCCCGCGCCTCCATCACAGCCTCACATAAAAACACATCATTTTGTTTTTTACTCTGAACAGAATGAGTAAAAGCCTCAGCAGCTACAACCACCATAAGAATTACTCCAGACAGCGTTTAAGACGCACGGTAATTACAGGAGTGTGCAAAATTTAACTAGCAGCTTACCTCAGTTCACTTCTTGATTTATTAGGCACAGTTATGTAAATGATGTCAGTTTCTATTTTCCAATTACAACACTTGAGGGGGATAATGCAGTGAATGCAACACAAATGCAAGGTGAAAAGGAAAGCCCTCCAGGCACCAGCCAGCAGCTAGAAAACAGAAATAGTTGAAGCAGAACCCAGTAAGGAGACGTGTGACTGCTCATTTTTCCACTTTACAAATCAAGAAAACAAACATTTCTATGAAACAACTAGCCAAAACAAGTTTTTCTCTTGCTGATAAAATACCAATATTTAAGCCATAGACTCAATGTCTTACGTCTAAGAAGTTCATTTTCAAAGCACAACACTTTTGTAGATACTGAATTAAATTAATTTGCTTTTTACCAACTTTACAAGTGTTAAAAAAATATGGATACAAAATTTAGGAACAGAAATCATTCGGACTTGATGGTCTCATGTTTGAATGATAATACTGGATTTGGTATGCTAATGAAGCAGCTAATAAAGCTATGTTGGCTGTTGGATCACAGGTGGTAATGTTTCCTTTAATCTAGATTCTAGAACAAATGAGGAGGTCTTTGTGCAGAAGAGTGCTGTCCATGGAATGAAACATTAAGCTACTAACTCAATTCTTAACACATTTATTAAACTCAACACTTGATTCGTGGTACTGTATCCATGGCTCCTCTTCAATCCAAGCAGTTTCTTAAAGAAGCTACACTAAAAGAGACCCAGTCGCATTTCCCTTCATCCCTAATGCCAATCAGCCAATCATCCATCCCATAATTATAACTCATGTACTTTAGCTAAAATTTAAAGGTTTGTTATCAGCTAGGCTGTCACGTAATCGCATTAATTAATCTGACATTTCTAATCAAAGACGAATGGGCGGGTGTAGGGAGTGGTGACATTAAGGGGACAGAAGATGGGTGGGGAAGAACAGATAACAGCTTATGAATTTGTCATCAGTGCATGAGGAGATGGAGCATGGGGGTGGGGGTGGAATGAAAGTTAAGGAGGACGAAAAGAAAGAGAGAGAGAGAGAGAGAACACAAATGTTCAGACAATGGATCTGAATTCAGTTTGTTTGTAGTTAATCCTCTAAACTTCTGCCTTATTTCACACACCCAGTTTTCTATTAGAGTTCATTATAAGCCCGTGAATACATGCGGGTCAGTTCTGGTCAGTGTGTGCTTTTAGAACAGTTCTAGCACTGGACATATGAAAGGTTTGAGTACAATAAGTAGAGCACATCACCCCGGTCCTACAGTCCTCCCTCTGGCCCCTATAGCTCAGAGGATACACTTTAAAAACGTCTGTTAGTTTATAAATCACTGAACAGTTTAGCACCACTATACATTAAAGATCTGCTGCTGTTGTATCAACCTTCCAGACCTCTCAAGTCTTCTGGTTCTGCTCTGCCTCCCCAGAAACAGAACCAAACATGGAGAAACAGCATTCAGCTTCTACGCTCCACAAATCTAGAACAAGCTTCCAGAAAACTGTAAAACAGCCGAAACACTGAGTTCCTTTAAATCAAGGCTAAACACACTCCTGTTTAGTTACTTTTGATTCATAACTGGAACACTGATCAATATATATCAGATGTATTTGCTTGATGATTTTGATCGTGTCATTTGACAAAAAGGATTGTTTACTGATTGTTTCAATATTAGCTACTATATTGTGTTTTTATGATGTAAAACACTTTGAACTGCTTTGTTGCAGAGATCTGCTATACTAAATAACTTTACTTTGACAACACTGAAAACAGACAGAGGCATCAAAGTTTCTACGCAATCAAGTCTTGATCTTACTATTTTCTAGGTCTGGGTAAACGTGGAAAAAGTAAACAGAGTATAGAAAAAATCTTCAGTCTGATCTGATCTTGCAGTTGTCAGCAACTTGTCTGTAGCTACATTTCCATAAGTTTTGCAAATTGTAAATACAAAAATAAATTTGCATAACAGAGACACTGTGCAAAAAAAATTTATATTTCCATTGAAGTTTTTCTCTTGGATTAGCTGGTTTTTCATTGAGTCAAAATGTTTCTGTCTCTTTAAGAAACTGCTCTTTCTGAAACTCCAGAAGTCATCTCAACATTGCTCCTCTTTTAACTCTTTAATAAAGTTTCTACCAGCAGTGCACTGAGAAGTAGCTCTTATGATGAGCTCAGCAGATGTGCAGTTCCATTAGGTGTTTGCTAATTGCTGCTGGCTAGTCTGAAGGAGCTGAGTGGAGGAGTCATATGGGAAAGTTCTGCGGCGAAAGCTTGGAAACTTGGAAACTGCAGCTCAGAGGAGGAGTTTCGTTCTCAAAGGCTGCGCTAGATCCACACAGGTGTTTTAAAAACAAAGGGATTTTAAAATCATGCATGAAAGAATCAAGGCAACACTCCAGGTATGTTTTTGATGAGGTAATAACATTATAAAATTATGTAAAGCTCAAAAAAGTCGAATTTACATAATACCTCCCCTTTAAATGGATGTTAAAGGTATAAAACCTTCGTACAGTTAAACTATATGCTGCTGTCCATCAGGATCACTCTGTCCTCTAACATCACCATCAAATCTGAGGCCTCAGGCAAAATCAGGGTTAATTTGTGAATAATTCAGGTGAGCCCCATGTCATTATGACCTGAGTTTAAACAAGGCATTAATGAGTATACGTCATTACGCCTTGACATTACACCGCCTTAACAAGGTCAACAGGGTTTTTTTTTTAAAAGGGGGCCATGAAAAGACTTCATGATAATGGGGACATAATGGCAGGGTGTCATATCGAGACGTAAACGCGGCGGGGTGTCCAAGTGTTTACCCCAGTTAGATACCTGAGAGACTGGAAGGAGAGAGTGACGTGGAAAAAATACCTGAGAGGCAGAGCAAAGAAAAAGAAATGAAAGATGAGGTAGAGGAGAGATTGAAGGGGCCTGGTGCGGTGATTAGAATGTGATGGTCTGTGTAATGCTTGGTGTGTGGGGGTGTGTATGTGTGGGTTCACATTTGCTGGTCTTTGAATTAATGAGAATCTCAGGATGGGAGGAAAGGGTCATCATGATCTGCATGCAAATGACACCAAACCCACACACTCACATGTGCTCACATCCTGACAGATTCGGTTTCACCCACACAAACACACACACATAAGCACAAGGTGGCACTCTGAAGTCTCTCTGACATCCCAATCTTATTCTCTTTTGTCTAGTTGCCAGGCATCAGTCTCACACTGTACGACTTGGCAACGGGCGCCGCATCCGATCCGCCTGCAGTGCTACATGACACAATGTCCCTCTTTTCTGAATGGTAATGTGGACCAGTACATATCACTCAGAAGGTGCCAGTCACCTTGACAAACAGCTTTCAAGTCTTTTTTTCTGGTTTTCAGGAAGGTGAATTGACCAAACTTCTTCCTGAAGAAAAGTTCAGAATCACAGTAGTTTGACTTGCTGAATTTCCAATACAAATGTGCACAAATCTACATCTATATTCTGCTAATGTCAAAAAACAACATTTTGCAATAGTCTTGTTTTGATTGAATAAGATAAAATATTAAAATCAATGTGAACAAGCTTTTTCACGCGATAAGTCATAACAGCTACGCAAACAGTTACATGAAATGTATTTATAATTCTCCATCACTCGTCATCTGTCAGCCGTCAGAGGAGACGTCAGCGTCTCGTTCAGGAGTCACAGCGACAGGCCTCTTATACTTGGGAGAGGCTACATATGGAGTGTTTCAGGATAATTATAGTTTGTGATTTTACTGGAGAGCTGTAGACTCAACACAACTTTTTATGAACTGTGATGCTGTTTATATCGTCTAACAATATAAAAAGCAAGCCGTCATCCTACCACCACTTCCTGTCATCTGCTTTGTTGTTTCCGCCAGTAGTAGCTGATGATTATGTGATTTAGATTTTTTTAAAGCCATTCATACATGAACTTTGTTAACCAAAGTGAACTTGAGTTTTCTTGCAAGAAACTTCCTAGAGACCAGAACCAATGTCCCATCAAACACAGCAAGTCATGTGTGTTTCAAATTTTTTGTGATTGCTGTTTTCTTATTTAGTGACCTTAAAAAAAATTAAGTCTTCCAAAAAAAGCAACCTTAAGAAATATTTTTAACAAATGAAAAATGTCAATACTTATACCTTCTGGGATAAATGGGTTTGTCAGGGTTGGATTGTGACAACGTTTGCCAGGCCCTATATGATGCATAGCAGCTCTTTCTTAATGGACGACTCAAATGGATCAGGTGTATTTTCAGTGACCTGACCTTGTGCAGGTGTCACAAGGATATAATTATTATTAAAAATGTGTTTTCTCCACCTACAGAAAAATTACCAGGTGGAGTCAATCAAGACAACCATTGACACAAAACAAATTTGAAGTTGTGAACTCAAGTTTTGTTTCTCTCATTGCAGTGGTGAGATATCTTAGCACCATCCAACCTGGAAAGAGAACATGCATATGAAGCCATTTGAATGGACTGTGCTCAGTTTTCAGATCTTCTCTGATGACTCAGGAAGGACAGCTGGGGCTGCCAAGGTGACTGTCCATCACAGACCTAAATGAGATGTTCCAGAAATACACAGATGGAGGGACAATTTGCAAATCTGACAGGGAGGGAGGTAGAAGGGGTGAGGTGTACACAGGTGCAGGTTAGCAACCACTCATCCCACCTGTCCTTCAGCAGCTATAGAAAGAGTGTTTCCATGTATATTAGTTCCTCCATTATGCATGACCAATTTAAACTGCGGAAACTGGAGAAATGCTAAGGAAAGCCTCTCTCTGCATGTGGCTTTGTGTTTGATACATTTGAAAGAACTATTTTTCCAACAACTTCTATGGTGTGGATACCAACTGTTACATATGGGGTCCTATAAGATGGAGGGCTGTTTTGCGGTTATGGGTTAAATTTAGGACTAAGGAGTTAATTGAGTTTAAATTAGGTTTATGTTAGGTGTGTACTGGTAAGGGTTAGACATACCCCGATGTGAATTAGACTCCAGTTAAGGTTTGGGTCAGGAGGCCATTACCACAGACTGGTAACGGTTTGGGTTAGGTTTAGAGTTAGGGTTAGGGTTACACATAGTTTAAAGACTATGTGTTAAACTTGCACATAGTCCAAGTAAAACATGATCAAGTTTGCTCATGTTCCACAGTCCGACCTTGAAATAAAAACTGCTTCATCCTATTGTGTTCGCATACGTCAGAAGATTTGCAGCTGTGGACCGGAAAGCTGTGGTTTCCCAAAATTCCTGTCTCATTTTGAACTCGTTTTGCAAAAGGGCACCAGTCGTACCGCACAGCAACAACGCACTGACCTCTGGTTTTAGTTTACATGAAGGCCTCTGAGTAGCGCTGTGTGTCAAATTGGAGGATAGATAACATTTCTGACCGTTTTCTTTGTTTCATGCAAAACCACTTGAGCATAAAACAGGCAATCAAGTTAATTCTGAAGAAGTCCCTGAAAGTTGATTCAAATATTCAAGTTGTGGTTAGAGAGACAGGAGAGAGGAAGAGAGAAAGAGAGAGAGAAGCTCCAGTTTTGATTTGCTTGTGTGACTATTGTGTAGCATCACAGTGTCCGTTCCTCTCAGCAGCAGATGCCCTTAGCTGATTGTCGCTTAGTTACTGACAGAAACAGTCAATAAGATAATGACTTGTAGTCAACATCCCACTCAGCACATCCATTGGGGCTTTACAATAGGAAACCAGAGGTGGGGGAGAAGAGATTGTATCACTGACTGTTGCACTTTTTAAACAGCGAGAGGCTGAAATGCTTATGAATCAGTAACCTCAGGCAGAATTGCTTTGCCATGCAAAATGTCAGGTAGTTTCGATGTTTCTCTCTTTTGTTCAGCCCAAACAAATCTGATCTGATGAAATTTAAATGACTTCTTACTGAGTCGGCTTCTGTTTTTGCTTTATTCAATCCACAAAGCTGTCCACTAAAAATATAAGACATTTAAAAATGTAATATATATTTAACGTTCTTTCAACAGTTTATGGTGAGCAAAAATTATTTTCGATTTAGGGTTTGTCTTCTTTCAGAACTATTTTTTTCAACCCAAACATAATTGAAGTAAACTAATGCTGTGAAAATGTTTATACCATTAAGTGTTCCGTGAAGCTGCACTGTGTAACTTGAATAAAACTTAATGATGAAGAAATAAACATTTGTTGAAGCTGTCACCATGTCGTGACAGTACGGTACGAAACAGATAATCTGTGAAAAAAATCAACCTCCTCTGACTTGTCCCAGTGCTATCTAGAAACAACCAATCAGAGCCAGGAGGCGGGTCTTAGTGCTGTCAGTCACAGTTTTGTGTGGTGCTGCTAATTTCTCCTCCCCTTTAGCCTCTTGCTTTCTGCTACCACCAGAAGTTTCCTCATTGTCTTGGTAACAAATAGAGACTTTACTTTGTTTCTAGACAAGACTTTCTCAGCCTACATCACATCATCACCTTGGGCTGTTTAAACTTTTGCAGCCACCTTTATGACCTTGGCTGGGTCATGGATGTGTGTACAGCAGAAAAAGGCAAATGTGAAATGAATAATTTAACAATGTTTTCACTACGCAGGTCAGTGAAACGGCCTTTAGGCTGGATCTTGGGTAATGCGTGTGATCAGAGCGTTAATACTAACCTGTGCCATGCGTCCACTATACATACCGTTGGATGAAACTCTGATGCATAGGCTCTTAAGCTTTATAAAAGCTTTAGAAAACCTGCGGGATTTGGACTCTCGTTGCACAAGTTGTCAGCATTCAGAGTAAACAATGTAGACGTAAAATGTATTACAGAAACTCAAAGCGAACCATGTTTAAAGTAGGAGTGTGGTAAAGGCTGAGTTGTAGAATCAGCCTTTTATGCAAATGTTGCATTTCAGGTCATTAACTTACCTAATTAAAACTCATAAAAGCATCAGTTTCGACCAGCCTGGCTGTGCTTTGGAAATGTCAAGAGGAAAACTGCTGGTCTTGGCTAATAAATGACGAAAAATATGCTACAAATTATTATTTGTAATCACTGTAGCTGTCGCTGAAGGTGGGGAGTAGCATGCTAAGTGATCCTTGAGATTTTGCAGAGGCAGAATAAAAGATGCGATCGTTTCAACAAAATATTCATAAGGGTTATAACTAGTGCAATTATTCACGTATAAATATGGGGTATCTGCATTGGAATTCTATTACCAACCTGTTAAAACTACCAAAAACCCGCCAAAATAAGAGCATAACTATAAAGTTGAAGAATACTTAACAGTCAATAACTAAAACTAAAGATGTCAAATTTTATTCAACCAGCCAATTAAA
Organism: Phalloptychus januarius; assembly: GCA_902982915.1. NCBI lineage: Eukaryota > Metazoa > Chordata > Actinopteri > Cyprinodontiformes > Poeciliidae > Phalloptychus > Phalloptychus januarius. The sequence continues at coordinate 1,984,210 of CADWAE010000469.1, read as the reverse complement.
TTAGCACTTTAGAATTCTTGTCCACAAACATTAATTTAGGGAAAACTAAGTGTGCTAAATGTTTTCAAAGTTAACAAAACCGCTAAAGCGCTAAAGATAAAATTTGCTCCACTATTAGCCTAGCGGAAGTGAGCCCCACAACTGGGATATCCCATTATTTGAGCCGGAGACGGAGAGCTCAACCAGTGTAACTCCAAAGACAAACACACCTGCACCAAATGTGACGGGGATGTGGTAACATGTCAACAGATACAGAGTGTATGTGTAGCTAGCTGCTAGCTTCCAACACTTTTTCAACACCTTAAGATACACTACATCTTTCTGCAACAAATAAAGAAACCGTTATTGACCATGACTGCACAGTTCACACCAAAAAATCTAATTACATTTTAGGTTTTGCCCAAGTTGTCTGACAACTGGCTGGTTGACTGTCCTCCATCAGCCTGTTGGGAAAGATAACCTGACATCTCTTGTTGCATTGCAGTTGTGCCACACACTCCAGAGGATAAACTGAACATTGCTCTGTTGTTACTTGATCTCTACATGTCTGATCTCTAACTTGGTCCTAACAGATTACAGATTTAGGAGAAAATACACCAACTTGTTTGGGGGGAATTGAGGGTTTTAAATTGTGTAATCGTAATATTAATAAATCCCTTCAGGCATACAGTATGCTGTGATGACAGGAGGCTGATACGTCACTACAGCACAGTTGTTCTTGTAAATGGTAAGATAGCTGGAAAGAAAAAAAATCTGCCATCTAGCAAACAAAATATTGTGTTCTGGGTTTTTGTTTTGTTTTGTTTGGTTTTTGTCAATAACATTGTTTAGAGACAGGCGCAGCTCCAATTATCTTTGCTGTGCAACAACAGTTGTGTCGTTATAATTAGTTTTGAAAAGGTCATGCGAAGAGTGTGCTGATAATTTTCACAGCAGAATATGAAAATTCCCATTTATTTGTCATCGGGAACAAGCTAACGGAATTCTGCTTCCCTTAATTGCCCTTTTTAAACATGCAGTTTTATTTTGTGAGTCTTCTAAACAACACTGCTCATTTCATCATATCAGCTAGAGTAATTTCATCATGTTTTTGCTGCCAAGAGGGATGCTTTCAACTCCGTGTAATAAAATCCAAGCTTCAGTACCCTTAGTGTCCCTGTGTTTCATTCTTGCCTCCCTTTGTCTCTGTGCCTTCCTTCCTTTTGATGTCACCTTTTAAGATATCAAGAGAATTTGTTTGGTGATTTTTTTTAAGATGATATGTGCAACGGCCCCTGGCTCTTCTGTCGAATGTCCCTTTCATCCGCTGAATGTATTTGAATCAAACTTTGTAAATATAATATTTAAACTTGTTGGGAATACATAAAGTGAAACGATCTCTACAGTGAAATGACACTGAAGCCCAGTTTGCTGCTTTCCTCACTGTAGCTGCATTTCCATTGACCATAAAATTGTGCTGATTGACAAACAGAAATTGGCTTAATAAAAAAATAAATACATTTAATTTTTTGATAAAATGTTTTTGCGCTAATTGGTGTTTTTTTTTGGTTGTATTAAAACTGGCGTATGCCACAAAACTGCAATGGAAACACGTTTTTTGCATCACACGAGTCATGTGATCAACAAGTGGATACAAAAACAATGAAGAATATGGAATATGGAAGCATCCCAATTCCAAAATTGTGATGTTTTTTTTTTATCTTACTGGAAAATAAACAAAGTTTTGCATGCATTTTGCAAGCTGCAAGGGCAGCTTCTGATGGACAGTTACAAACACTGTATTATACTATCAATTACTGCTTTGTGTTTGAAGTAAATGTAATCAGTTGCATTCATTTGCAGAATCTCACACATTTTTCTCCAGGAAAACGAGCTAATTATGTATTTTCCTTCAAATAAAATCAAAAGAAAGAGGGGAAAATGCAACAAATGAAACTCCATTAAAAACTGAAAACACATTACAGCTCAGTGATGTTCCCGAGGCTCAGACAGAAACTTAGTGTCATCCTGGATACAAGTTCATCAACACTTGGGGTTAGAGTCTGAGCAGAAGAAATCCTCAGGATTGAGTGAAGGTGTTCATCTATGAGACGACTCCGGTGAGATGTTACTGTTAATCTGCTTCCAGGAGAACAGTTGCAAACACAGGTGTGTGGGGCCAAACGAAGAGTGTGTTTGAAGAGCTTGGGTTTGCAGATGGGGCGTTGTGTCGGGGATTAGACATGGAAACTCTGTATCGTCTATACAGACTCATACTTTCCTCTCACAGTGTTACCACGTTGGAGCTGAATCGACTCTATTGGAAGGTTTGATGCCAACTGCAAATGGAAGTTGTTCAAAACTGCTAATTTCTGGCCTTCAAAATTGGCATATCACTGTGTGAAGTAAAGTCCAGCAAAGTTTCAGCAAACTGTATTTGGAAAGAAATCAACAGTAGAGGCCTGATCTTTATAGTTTGGCAGCACAAAAAGTGTTTCCTTGCAGCATCTATGTCTCTAACTGGAGCAGCTTGGTTTTACAAGCCTGCATGGTAATGCAGATGTCAGTGTTGACACGCCCTGGATTAGTAACGAGTCATAATAAAAACATTGGTTCTAAAACCCAATTGAATGTTCATCTACGCATCCATCCATTATCTTTACACTCTTATTCATAGTGGGGTTGCCAGGGGTGCTGGTGCCCATCTCCAGAGGTCACCGGGTGAGATGGGGTCACCTGGACAAGTCACCAGCCCATCGCAGCCAACTCAACATAATGAATGAAAAGAGTAGGCTCCCATAAAGTGAGAGCGAGCTTCCACTGTTTTTCCCCTTGGTGCTCAGCTCTCACTCTCAGTGGCTCAGGATCTGATTTTGCTCCTCTGTGTCCTGGGGAAAATCTCCATAATCTGAACTTAACTCGTCCATTAAAGACTTGAACTGGCAGTGGTTAAAACCTTTGGCTTCACTTGCAGTTTTGTGCTCATAACATGAACATTGTTTAAGCTTCTCTACATGATACTAAGTGTGTGATGCTCTCACCTGTAAAATTTTCGTCTTGGTTCTTATGGATCTTCCTACCCATCTCCACTTATGGCCACACCTGGGCTGTCTGCTGTAAATCTCAGGTTTTCCCCCAGGTTGCCCATTTCATTTACACATCTGGACCTTTAAGAGATCGTTCCCCGTTGATCGTAATGCCCACAACCCTTCCGTTAAGCACAGGCTTGAGTTTACTCCACAGATAAAAATTGACAGCTGGGTACTATCAGGAGTCAGTGCTCTCATCCACAGCAAGTGGATCTCCCCCTTTTCCACCAAACTGTTGTCCGAGATAGGCAACAAGATGATGTACAAGGTTAGCAATGCTGTTTAGGCTCCGGCTCACATGTAAAAATGCTTACCTATTATTGCTGGACAGTTGGCAAGCAATTTTTAAAAGATTCTCCCTCTGTGAAGGGTTGAGCTGATTTTGCAGCCTCTGCAGCCAGAATGGGGCTGGATTTAACAGCTGCTTCATTTTGTGATTCAGGTTTTGTGAAGCTGGCCTGCAGTAACATCAGACGTTTGAAAAGTCTTTTACCTTCTGGATGCTTCCTCCTGTGTCCAGATGCTTGTATCTGTAGAGTTGCCTTGTTTCTTAGGTTAATGTGTAAAGAGGACACACAGTTTTACCCTTTCATCTGCAAACATATTGTATACTCTGCCTTCCATATGTCTTAATTGGACTTTGTATTTTATTAGCTTTGGTTTAGTTTGTTGAGGCTGAGCCACAAGACATCTGTGATCTAGAGTGATGGAAGTGTATTTCTATCAGTCATAACTTTATGTCCAGTCTGTCTCATGAACTAGGTTTATCAGCTGTCAGTTCAACAACTCATGCACAACTGTATCCTGTAAGGTTTGGCTCAGAGAGGATTATGCAAATGCATCAGTAGAAAATGTAAAACCTTCCTCGATGAGTCATTGGGATCTCGGTGTTTGTGTCTGCAAGTGGTGATGGGCTGCAACAGTTTTCCAACCTTACATGTAGGGAGAGAGTGACAGAGGCTCCCACCTTTGTGGCGTACACTAGAATATAGATGTTTTCTTTTTTTCTCTCTCTTTTGAAATGTCCTTTTTTTTCTTCACTTCAAAGCCAAACTTGGTTGTTAGTTTTTCCAAATTGCAGTCCTTCAAACATGGCCCCCGTCTCCTTTTGCTGTCAAGTTGTGCCGCATGTGATGTAATTCAGAAGTGGGATGTCGGCACTCAAAACTCGCACCATTATTGATCTCCAAATCAAGACAATGAAAGGCCTCTGGTTGTTTACAGCTATGCTGCTTTTGGGGGGAACTGAAGGGAAAAATCACAGGTTTATGTTTTCTTAGATTTTTTTTTCACTTTTGAAGATTGTAAACTTCCATTTATTATTTTTTTTCTGTGATAAACTGGAGCTAATCTTTTACAAACACATGAGAAGCAATAAACTCACATCACATTTTTGCTTCAGACTAAATCATAAATAACACTCGGTATGAGGTGTGTGTTTGAGGCAGTGTGGCTGACCACCTGGGTGTTTGCTTACAATCAGTGTGTTATGTTCACACACTCCTGTGTGAATGCGAGAGGCATACATCTTTCTCAAAGCGTCTTCTTCGCCTCCTTGTCATTTTGGGGCTCCCCCTCCCTTCTTGTCTTCTATCTCTCGGTTTCAAAGTGACAAATTGATGTCTGCACAGATCTCCATATCCTCATGCTGGAGACGTCACCGCATCTCCCTGACAACACCCCTAGCCACTCAAGCACAAGGACACACGCTCATATAGCTGACATCTGGCACCAAGGAGTACCTTGAAGTGCAATCTCTGTGGAGCGGTGTGTAGATGAGGGGTGTGTGTGTGTGTGTGTGTGTGGCTATTGTGTTTAATCATTGACGCTACAAGATGTTGCATGAGTGTACATTTTGTTGAGATGCTATCACTGGGTTGCGTATCTTCGTCTTAATCTACATAAATAATTGATATGCATCTACAGGACTGTGGTGTGTGATTGACAAACCAGACGCTTTAAGCTGCTGAACTGCGTGATTCAGAAAGAAAAGTTGACTATTAGGTGGTATTCTGCTTTTTTCTGAAGTAGCGATGTGATGTTCACAAACAATCTGATTCTTTCAAATAGTTCTTTCCCCTGAACGATAAGAACTCAAGTCTCAGTTAGCGAGAGCCGTTCCTAGCCAAGATTTTGCTAGTTTTTGCAATTTTGCTAGTTTATAATGCTTTGCACAAATTTCAGTAGCTCTTATTATTCTGTTTAATTTAAAAATGTATTAATTAAATCGGCAAATACATAAAATAGAACAAAGGAGTGAATGTGTTTTTTATCAAGTGTCATGGTAGCGCTGTGCTACCTAACTACTATGCTACCTTGCTGCTATGCTACCTTGCTGCTATGCTACGTTGCTGCTATGCTACCTAGCTGCTACGCTAACGCAGCGGCAGAGAGAATAAGGACGGTACGTTGTGCTCCCTGCTTGGTTTCTTGTTGCTTCTTGGTTGATGTTTATAATGTTAATGTTTATAACCAAAGTGTGTTGCCTTGTTATTTAATTGTGCAGAAAATAAATTTAAGTTCACTTTTTGCCTGTTTTCTATGTTTCCTTTTGTCTTGTTTTTATTTTACAAATAGCACTAATCGACATGGCTATTTGACATTTATATTTTTAAAATATCATATTTTATTAAAATATACATAATGTTTCTGTACTGAAGTTATTTACTTAATAATACGGATGATTCAACTTTTTTGTGAACTTCACCAACAAATACAAAAAAAAAAAAAACTATATTACAGATGACTTTGCTTGTTCTTAGAAAAATGCACAATAGATAATTTAAATGGCGGTTTGGAGTGAACAAACCCAGATTCAGTTCTCCTCAGTGCCAACACTATTCCAATTAATTAACCAGATCTCTGGTTAATTAGATCATAATTAATTAATTAGTCTCCTTAACTTCTTTCATTAATATTTTCTCCCAAATATGAGTTCAGTCCCACCATCATTAACGGCACCTTCATTCAAATTCAATTCAGTGGAGAAATACTTTACTAACTCTTAGACTTGTTTGTTTCTCTTAAATCTACACCTAGTCCTTTGTTCACATTGAAGATCAGGTAATTGTTCCCACACAAAGCAGTGCAGCAGCTCTGCACTCAGCTGCTACAGAAAGCTATTCTGTTCAAATAGTTTTGAAAAGGGAGCTTTAAATAAGCATTTCTCTATTTGCCGTTTCTATGGCAAAGTCTCTGGTTCAAAGAGTTGAGCTGCTGGCTATTTGCAAGATTTAATTACTGTGGGAATAAATATTGATGATATTGTGTATTTACTGTTTGTAATTACTTTAAATCTATTTCCAAGAGACGTTCTTGTCTAACAATATTAACCAGTTATTAAACCCTTTTAGCCTGAATGATTTTACAATTATTTAACAGGAAAAATGGAAAAGAAAAACATTTGCAAGTTGTAATTTCTTGCATGAAATAGACACTGTCAGTTTAACTGTGCAAAAAGATAGAAATTTAGATATAATTATATTAGTAATTGTTGTGCATAATGGTAAATAAACACATTTTCCAGTCTTGGATATGTCTGAAATCCAATGGTGACAAATGATTCTGTACAAGAATTACCGTCCAATCATCTCAGTGTTTAAAATCCCCCTTAATTCTGCAACTTTTCCATTGGATGCTGTTTACTCTACAAATGCTGCCTGGATTCTTCAGTCAAAGCTTTATGGGAGAGAGGCAGTAAAAATGCCCCCGCTGAACAAAACTCAGATCAAGATTCAACCAGAATTCAGGTAGGGGCTCTATGGCTGCAACGAAGAAAGTTCTTTGGTCTGATGAGACCAGAATGGAGCTTTCTGGCCATGAGGAGGGTCTTAATGCTGTCAATCAATCGCATGAACACGCTTCTGACTGTGCTAATGGTCAGAAACAACTTACCGTTCCAGGACAACTGTTTATCTGCCACCATTGGTGGCTATGCGAACCATCCTCAGCATTTGTGTCAGTATTTACTATCGGGAAGAAGCTGCATTGCAGCAGAGAGAATGTGGGAGGTTTGAGTAGAGAATACACAAGCATGACTGACACCACTAAGACCCACCTGCTGGATCTGATTGGTTGTTTCTACTTAGCACCGGGAAAAGGAAAATTCTCTGTTTTATATTTGACTTTAAACATTTTAATAATCACGTAAAAAAACTTTGTTTGCGAGTTACATGCTGCAGCTTTGAAGTGCTGATTATTTGTGTGATCAATTATTCTGTGATTCATCTTTGTAAAATGTCATTATTTTGAAGAAATCAGTTTTCATTTTGATATTGAACTAAATTTGTTGTATTTTGTTTGTCAAAAAAATTAATTGTTGATCACAAATGATTTGTGAAACCAATAATAAAAAGGTTAAAATATCCAAGGGATCAAATACTCATTATATATGTAACACTGAGATCCAGTCAGTCTTCGTAGTCTGTACTTTTAAAGGCACAGTTCTCAAAACATTCCACTTTCTCAGCATTCAGGTAAAGGATGCATATTTTATTATTTGTTGCAAAAGGTTTGAAATGATTCCTTGTGATTTCAAAATGCTGATTGTGCCAGAGGTGTGGACACTCTACGTCTGAACTAATATCCTGAAACATTCCAGCGATTGTTTGACATGTTCATGTTGGCGACTCGCCACAAACTGTAACATATTCCTCTGTAATTAACCGTCTAATGGAAGAGTAAAGGTTTATAAAATCGTATTTCCACCATCCTCTGTGACATTTCCTGAGATGGAAGTGTAAAGGTCTGCTTTTCTCTTGCCACCATTAAATCTTTATTTTTCTTTAAATGTCAGCACTGATTTTTATTTTTTCTTACTCCACCAGTAAACATTCTCCACTTTCACACCTGCAAAATATGCACACAAGCATATTTTAAATTTCAATGCAGTGGAGAGGAAAATGTGTAACTTTAACATTAACACTGCCTCTTTCCTTGCAAAGACACGTGAAGAGCTTCGTTGAAACGTAATTCCAAGTATCTCTCGCATTCAGGAGGTATGTAGCGATCCTGGTGAATAATTAACCTCATGGGAAGAAAAAAGGATTAGCTGGCATTAGTCTAGAAATGCTCATGGGAGTCTGCAGTTGAACTGCTCACTTTCTGCCTCTACTTCCGCTTCCCATCCCTCTCTCCTCCTGTCTTTCCTCCACCAGCTGGACTTGGAGTGTGGCCTCCTCTGGGATCTGTCCTCTTACAGGTTGCTGTCCTGAATTGCACATGAGTGATTAAGAATCCTCCTCCTCCTCTGGGGGATGGGAGAAGAGTTTTACGCCTGAAGATGTGGAGCTTCTGGCCAAAGACGAGCCGCTGTAATGCTCATGCCCTTAAGCAATTGCTGCATTTAAAATTATAATAGTTACTCTATGGTTTCTCAGTTCTTTCTTAATAAAGGACAGTTGTTAAAGTAAACTTTGCACATGTATTTAAGACATTTCTTGGTAAAACCCTGATTGTTGCTGGCTTTACTTTGAGTTTTAGAAGTGATGACATGAACAGGAAGCAGCTTTCAGATATCATTTTTAAAATAACTACAGGTTTTAGATGTTTAGATGTTTTCTACATGCACTCACACAACATTTAAATATGTCATAAATTAAAGGTCATGTATGTTTTAAAAAAATACAATCAACAAGCAGTTGTATTTTTTGAATCCACTTCCATCAACCTGCTACAGATAAAAATAAGCCTCTCGATGTAAATCAGGAATATTGACCTGTGCTCATGTTGATTTAAAAAATAAATATTTTTAAAAATCCAATTTGTTGTGTATTTATAGAAATTAAATACTTTTAAGACATAAAAAATAGAAGGAAAATTAGTTGTGAGGCAAATGTAATCACTGGACAAAGAATAGTGATGAAGTGTAAAACCACTGCAGAAGATTCTCCCATGAACAAAGATGGAGCTAAAATCAAGAAGTTTGAAAAACTACATGAACACAAACCAAAGAAAGTTTGAGAGGAACCAGGTTAAACCCAGTAATATAACATGCAAATTCAGAGCAGTGCTATACCTGAATGAAATTCACACCTGATGAATTGAACTTTGTACCAACTATAGAGTAACTGCTTTATAAAGCTGTTTGTTTTGTCTCAAGATGTACTGTCAACAAATACAAATACAGAAATCACCCAATCCTCCATGTGAAGTATTTTTAATATTTCCACTCTGTTGACTCAGATTATCTTGGCTCCAGCAACAATAAACCTGACACAGGCTTCACTTTTCTACTTGATGACCTTGTGGAACCAGAACCCATGTTTTCCTCCCACTGCTGCCTTTGAAACCTTAACTTAGAGATGTTATTTGTTAACTTGTTTGAAGTTTGAATTCAAGTCCTCTTGCAAATCTCCAGTCGTCAGTTTGTTCCAACATCCACCTGCTCCCACGTCTTTTATTCTTCGCTAAACGCAGCGATCTGATGATCTCCTGAGGTCCTGCTGGAAGTCGCCCCAGTGGCCAGGCTGCGTCTGAACCAGGAGCTGGAAGCAGCCATGGTGGCCTCCCTCTGGTCAGATCCATATTCTTTGGTTTCAAGTTTCTTTCATTTACTCTTTTACCTTGAGAGAACAGCAAGAACTGTTCTCAGCATGGAACCATTTACTGAACTGCAGAAGCTGTTTAAAACAGAAGATTAAGGGTCAGTTTGTGTGAATCCACTCACTCTCACACTATTGTGTCCGTCTCTATACCATTTCCTCTTCCTGTGCAGAAGTCAGACATGGATGTCATTGTGCAATCCTCTTATTTATTTGATAACTTAGCATGATGCGATTTGATTATGAATGAGGAAACGTAAATAGTTTTTCTCCCTCATTTTCCATGCAGGGAGTGAAGGAATCAGATAACCCTGCACATTTTGTTTTTCAGCTCTACAAGTTCAAAGGAGTCATTTTCTCTTGGTTGGTTGTAAACCAAATAATAAGAGCAAAATGTTTCAATGTTTCTCGGTGACCATAGCAATGTTGTTGCACTAGAGAAGCTCCAGCAGGGCATTGAAGCCTCCAGTGAGGCCAAGAGACAAAATGGACCCAAAGAGACACATCTTACAGTCTGTGTGTTTTTGCAAGTTTTTGCTGATGGAACTGTATCTTTCAACAAATGCTGATTTGCTTAAGGAAGGGGAAAATGCCTCTAAAACTCCTTCTTAGCTAAAGATTAAGATAGGATAAGAGAGATAATCTAGGAAATTACGATAAAGCCTGTGTTTCTGCTAAGAGGGTATTTAGGTTATTATCCATGCCTGGGATGTTATTTGTGTGTTGCTATATCCGAAGTTCTTCTCTGGTGATTAAAAATAAATTAGTGTAATCATCCCTCTAATACTTGCATGAAACATATTCTTTAATCCAATCTTCTATTATTTTCCGTATCAGTTCTATTAAACCCAGCCCTTTAGCTGTCAGGGCGTACGACTGAGGCGTCCTGCCTCCTGTGGAGATTCTGTGAGACACATTGAAAAGTTTGTCTTTTATGTCCAACATCTCCTGGTGACAGAATGGCAAATGGTTATTTAGCCTTTTGACACTTTTGGGTGTGTAATGCTTTTGATTTTCTGAACATTTTGGACATTTTCTGCCTTTTGTAGAAGGCAGCAGCCACCTTGTAGAACCTTAAACATCACATACTAACCCAGCTGCACCAGGTATTCGATCAGGAAACGTCTAATTCAAACTTCAAGTCCAGTGAAATGATGTTTCAGTCAAAACCAAACACAAAACTGCTTCGTTGTATTTTTATGGACAGGTGCTCATTAAAAAAATCATATAATCATTGTAGTAATTGCTTTTGCAAAATTAACATCTGTTATTTATGCAGTGCATGAAGCAATATTTATCCATTCTTCTGTTTATCAGTTGACAATGATAGAAGATCTATGAGGGAACCAGAGATGCACCAAAGTAAAGCTGCTTTGTGTGTGCAAATCTGATCATAGTCTCTTTTAGAGTAACTAGCCTCTGAGTGAATGATTTGACTGAAAGAAATATGCTATCGTATAACTGGTATTTATTAATAACAATTTCAACGATATCACGAATAATTAAATTGTTTCAATGGATTTAATAAAAGAAAAAGCAAATATTAGTGGCACTTCAGAAACTCAAGATCCCATCCAGATCTTATATATGAGTGGGTGGAGCCTGCAAAAGTTCAAAGTTAGGAACAAGGGTTACAAGAAACAATTTAGGTTTTTCCTTTAGCATTCCTGAGAGTGCGGTTCAGTTTCCTACCACCAGGTGGTGTGTGGGTAGCTCCACAAATGTAACGTTGGTGTGGGCTCTTGACTCATGACGCCATGCTGCTCCAAGTTCTGATCAATTGAAAGTACGAGCTACTTACCAAAAAAGAAGGAAGTCAAATGTGCTTACCCAAACCAGCATTACAATTTGCGTAAAGCAAAGATGAGCTCACCAGGTTCACACTTCAAACTTGGGATTTTACTCATGTGCACCACATCTACAATCCACTTGTCACCCGCCACCATTGGTTATCTTTATGTCACTTTATCAACACTGCTCTTTGTTTGGCCAGACAGGGATTAGTTAGTCCTTAAAAGGCACCCAAATACCCCACACTCCAGCAGCACCTCTCACAAAATACCTCTCGGGACACGATCCAGGTCTTTAAAGCACATGAGCAAAGAAACAAACTCCCATGACCCCCTGAGTCATTCTGCAAGACAATAGCAAGGTCTAAAATGATTTTAACTCCAAGGACTAACAGTGATGTTACTGTGGAGAAATTAAATCAAATGTTCCTTCTTGTTTCTCACCTCTCTTCTCAGTGTGGGTTCTCTTTATGTCACTTTATCACCATGATCAATGTATTTATAAGGGCCCAACAGGGTGATGGTTATGAATTCCAGATTTCTTGCATCAGTTATTTAGCTGATAGTTCCACTCAACCAGCACTTACTTCACACAACCAAACCACTCAAACACACACTGCCTTCAAACCAACGACACTCACCTTTAAAATCAAACACAACATAGAAACTTTCATCATCAGATGTGCATCTAATCTCATGAATTAGGAGCTGCACGCAAACCAGCATCCTCACACAGACACACACACGCACACACCCCCACACACACAGTTTTCAAAGTGTTTCCTCTTGACAAGAAGCAGTGTTACCGAAAGGTTCTCCCTCCCACACACACTCGTACAAACAAGAGTAAAGAGCTGCATGAGAGCACTTGTGCTTCTGAAGTCATTATGAGTTTGCATGCACTCATCTTTTTAGCATGTGTGTGTTTGCGTGTGTGTTTGTGTGGGTGAGCATGTGAGTGTGGGCAGGAACAGACAATTTTGGAGGGTCAGACAAAAAGTTTTCCAGGAACTGTAATTTCATTTACAGTCGAGTTAATCCTGACATGTTTGAATGGTAAACAGCAGGAGGTTTGAACAACCAAAAAGCCAAAAGTAATCAAAATCACTGGGTTGGCCCTTGTTTTGACAAATGATGCTGGATAAGAATCAGGATTATTTTGTAGTCAACAGTATGCATAATGTCAAATTAGGGAGCAGGGCTTCAAGGTGACTTGTTAAATGTTGAAAAAGTTTTGCAACTTTCTGAAAACAAAAACCGTGTGGGATGACATCATATGCTGACCGGATAACATGGAGCATCATGGAGCAACATGACGGAAAACTTGGTTTTTGTTTGTAACACTGGAGGTTCTGCACACATTTAGTGAAATACAGAAATCATCTTAGTGCTTAAATAAACTAGACTTTAGTACAAAATGACATGAAAAATTAAGCAAAAATCATATAAAGTTACCCCCTAAAATGATTTATACTCCTGGAAGATTTATGTGGTTTAGAATAATCTCCGAATTTTATCAAACATGCTTCAGACGGACGGACGGATGAAGGCAGAGAAGACTGAAATCCAAGAGAAAATTAGATGGAGGAAGCTCCAAGCTAAAGATTAGGGTGATGGCCAAAGGATTGCCCAAACCCAAAGTCTCAGAACACAACATGAAACATAAATCTTCAGTAGAGGAGAATTATTCGTATTGCTGTAATGCCAATGAAAATGTTTACATTGAATATGAAGATAAGTTGGATCCGCTCATCTGGAGATAATTATAATTATGCAAAGAAGGATTCTTCGTAGGATCAAGAAAATTAGGGACAATCCCTGACCGTCCTCTTCACAAGACTGTCTAGAGAATACAGAGCATCTTCAGTCAGAGGCTTCAGATTCAGTGCAGTACAGACTGCTTCAGGAGATCTGTCCCGCCAACAGCCATCACCATCTTCAGTAACTCTTTGAAGAATCTAAATTATGAGTTGCAACTGGGATCAATAAAGTATTTTTGAATTTGAATTTAAGTAATTATTGAAATGCGTTTTTCAAAATAAAACAGGTGATGTATTTTTTATGTATAATCCTTCTGAATCGCTGCATAATTTTTTGAAAGACACCTGTCTCATTTGCTATCAAAAACAAAGTTCTTAGTAAAATCTAAATATAATTAGTCATATAACATCTGATATTAGCACCGCAGATGTACAGGCTCTTTACTTTAATATATGTAAAGTAAAGACCTAGGCCACACACATAACCTTAAATGTTAAAAGTATGAAAAAAAGTACAAAATTAAATACCATGTATCATTTTCCATTCACTTCACAATTATAAACTATGTGGATACTTGATCACACAAGGACACAATGAGATGCAGAGGTTGAAAAAATAGCATTTATGTGTGTGGCTGCAGCGCCAGTGTGACAAAATGTGAAATGTAAGGGGTGTGAATATTTTTCAAGGCACTATAACTTATTTTCCGTGATGGTTGTTTGTATCTCTGTTGCAGAAGCCGCTTCCAAGGACTCCTCTAATCCACAAACACCTTTAGGCACTTTCTTACAAGTTTTCTCATTATTTTACACACTTGTTTTGCTCTTCTTCCCGTGATGCCAGCAGCCCAGTCTCCTCTCAGGAAGTGTCCTTCAAATCCCCCCCGCTCTCAGCAGCCTTATAAATGGCCGTCCTTCATCGGGCCGCCGTCCTTCTTTTGCTGTAAATTAAAAAAGTGCCTCCCGTTCCACAGTGAGCTTTGCCAGGATTATGCGCCTGGTTGCCTCCAACGCCACAACAGGACTGAGGCCCCGAGGCTGGTGATGCTGAGTGAGCTGGAGTCTATACCTAATTCAACCATCGGCCGCCAATTCTCTGCATGCAGACTTGAATGTTTGACTTGGCCTGTCTACGTCTTAAAATAAGCAGATGGTTGGCTTGGCTGATTGTCGTTGAAGCTCTCGCTGGTGTCCAAGGGGACGGACTAAGATTTCTGTTCATGTGGCCTGAGAAACGCTGTTGACATTTTTTTTTTATCTTTAGTTTTCTGTAGGTAATAGTATCAATTAAACAACACAAATCAATGTTTTTCTTAATATTTTTCGTAATCTAACGTGGATTCATGAAGAAGCAGACCTCAAGTAATTACAGATTTTTAAATTTTATGAAAAAATTATAGAATCGGCCTGCAATTTGCATTTCTAAAACAATTACTTACACAAGTCGGAATATATTTGCTTGTAGAACTTGGAATAGATTGCACTTTATTGATCCCAAATGGGAAATTACTTATTTTTTGACAGGCTACTCCTTCCAGATTGTTAAATATTAGCAAATTCATTTATAATCATAAATGGTACAAAATTGCATATATAAAATATAGTTATTTTGTTGCACTTGCAATGAGAGAGTTCTTGAATTAAACAATGGAAAATATAACAAAACTAAAAGAATCTGTTAAAAATGTTCTTTTTAGGTCAGGTGGATCTAAACTTTGTATCAAACCCAAACAAAATGGGAGGATCGTAAAAAGGAAGCAGACAGGAAGTCTATGTATTGCATGGTGGGAAACTCAATATGTCATGAAAACAACACATGATCAGCAAAAAAGTTAGTGTTTGTGATCATTTATTTTCACAAAGAGCATGAGAAAAAAACTATGTATTCATTGAAATGGTCCAGGTCTGTGGTAAAGTCCAGGAACTGCTCCGTTATAAACATCACAATTTCAGCTGCTTAACTCACAATGTTGGATCTTTTTAATTACAGGAATCCAAACGAACACAGTCCTGATAATATTTTGAGGGGTTAGGACATCTTCTGTACCGAAGTCATAACTAAGTAATTTTTAAAGTATTGACAGTAAGAAATGACATGTTTGCAAAAGGTCAGATCTGAGCTGTTCTGCCCATGTTTATTACTTTGATATTAAGTAACTCGGTTTAAAAGAGAAGCATCTACAAAGGAAACTAAATGTTACCATAACTCTTGTCAACCAAGTGGACAAGAGTTATGGATGATCCTGTGGGAGTCAGTGGCTGTTTCCATCATAGATGGCTGCAAAATCTTACTGTAAAAACAGTGGTATATTGACATGGTTATGCATGAATAAAACCTCTGACAGAAAGTCAACCAAAAATTTAGATTCTGATTGTTTTTGCAAGAAGAGGACAAAGATAACATCATAAAATGTTTGATATATATAACCTTCTGAGCTAGAACCACTATAGTTACTGAGGGGAAAAAAATCATGTTTTCCTTCCTTAATTCAAGAATTTAAAAGGTCAAAATATTTTCTGTTAATGAAGCTTTTATTCCCTGTTTGCTAGCTCTAGGGCGTTTCATTTGCTGCCTCTAGATGAAATCTAAGTTATTGAAACGGCCTTAGCTGAAAATGTGCTTTTTTTTCTTTTTTTGCAAAATTTCTGTGACCAGAGATTTGTATTAGAGCCTGTTAGCTCAATACTCTTCTCAAAATAAGTATGAGTAAACCCAGACCTTGATCTTCCCATGTATAATGATGTGTCAGCTGGTAAGCATGAGCACTGGAGTGGTGTTACTGCTGTTCTTTAAAGGTGGTGTAAAAACTAAAGTGAAGAACCCTATCACAGCTGGAATACGTCCTCCAGCAGTGGCTTCACTGCCATGTGGGCATCCAGTATCACCACAAGAGCTGAATCAAGCCCTCATCTGCTTCCCTTCTGCCCACAACTCACCCACAACTCCCATTCCACATCCATGCCTCCCACACTCTGTTTTGTTGTGCTTTAAAGAAGAAGTATTGTGTTTTCCAGTCACATAGAATAATTTTCTATGTGACTGGAAGATACCTTCAGTTACCTTCCAGTAACTCGGACTTGTCGGACTTGGCCGAAAAATTTGTCAGCCAAGTCCGTCACAAATTTGTCGGACTAGCAAACACTCAGACTGTTGGTGTGGACAGAGGCGCAAGTTGGATGTGAGTCTTGCTGAGACTCGCAGCCCAGCTGAGGATTCTAAAACTCACTAACTCGATGGAATCGATCTTTGAGAAGTTTCTAGTGGAACGACCAAACGAATTTGGATAATTTTTTTTATTTATTAGCCATGTTAGTGCACTGAATGGAACAAGTCAATGAAAGATTACATGCTAGTCATATCCCACAACATTTATGCTAACATTAGCATTTTGGCTAATTTTAGCATAGTCAGTTTTAATATATTGAATGGACTAAGTCCATGTTTGTCAACATGCTTGTAATTCTCCACATGCTATTAATATTATTTTAGCTAAACTTTGCATTGATGCTAATTTTTATCATCAGAACGCTGGGACCCACCTTTTAAATTTCTTCAGAAATGTTCCAGTTTCTCACTGCTGTATCTTTCTTTTTATAATTGTGTGGAAACAATGCTTGACATGTCTTTGTCGCAGTAATTTTGTCTGTTTCTGGCTTGGTGTCTGTCACTCTGATAGCTTTCATGAGAGTGCACTTTCATCCAATCAGACGAAATCCTCCTGCAGCATGGCCGCAACCCTCAAACAGCAGCGCCGACCTTCAGCTGATGCATTAGCAGATTGACAGCAGCAGTGGTCAGATAGCACTGCTGTTTATACATCAGCAGCAATATGGGAGCTCAAATGCTGGTGTTTGCAGGAGATGATGGAGAGAGGTGTGGTTTTGTGTTCACTTTGCTGCTTTGCTCAGAAGCTCTTCATTGACGTTTGTGGGGTTGATATTACCCTTTTCAATCGTTCTCTGTCATCAAAGTCTTTTTTGCAGTGGAACATTTCCTGATACATACATTAAAAGAAATCCTCTCCATAACTTCTCTCCGCTTGCAACAAAACCTTCAGCTGCAGTTCCTACACTTGCAGCAGGCTGATGCTGTCAGTTGGCCTGCCAGTTAAGATTGCAGTCTGCCGGCTTGGACTAAAAGCATTAGCATTTAAATTCAAGTGCCTAAAGGTGTAATAGATCAGAGTCTTGAATCTGCCTTTTTGGAAGGTTGGGAAAGATTTCACAAGAGTGCAGTCAGCAAGACAGTCGGAGTAAGAAAATTAAAACCTTTACCAAACTAAAGTTGTCAAGTGGATGAGAGTGTGAGGTAATGCATTACATACAGATCTGTAGATGTTTATTTAAAGTGGTTTTTTTTAAGTATGATTTTTATGTAGTTGTGCAGGATCATGAAAAGCTCTAAAATCTTTATCTAAAATCTTTATTTACTCAAAATTACATCAGCCGCTCTGGAAACTGTTTACTGTGGCCACTGGCAGAACACCAACTGAGAGGAGCGCAGACATAACCTTCAGTAATAGCAGAGAAAACATGGCAGATGTCTGATAACAGCAAAGCACATTCACTTTGACATGCTTGTAGAAAAAAAGACGCAAGATGTGATTGCACTGGACCCAATTTGTGTAGAAAAAAGGCAAAAAAAAAAAAGGCTCAAGCTAAATAACAAAAACACTAAATCTTACCAAGTATTTTGGTTTAGTTTCTAGTGCAAAATATTTTGGTATATGTGAAATAAGACAAAACTAACTTACAAGTAACTTTAGTAACTCTTCATCAAGATACAGATGTTTATTTTAAGTCAATAATCATTAATATTGATGAAAAATTACTTGTTCCATTGGCAGATTATTTCACTTTAAACTTTTTCCCATTTTTCAAAAGTGCCACTTAGCTAAATAGCTAGCCAGCTCAATACATAGTTCTAGTCAGCTAGCTGTTTAGCGAGCTAAGTGGTATCTTTAAAATGATTATCTTTTGCACCAACAGATGGGCCGAAGGTTTGGACAGCAGATGAGAGGCTGGCTTCATAAATGCTGATTTGTTGGTTGGGGTCCTTTTCAAATGATCTTTTGTCACGCATCACAGAGCTGTCACAGATCAGCCTCGGCTCTTTGTGTCGAGTTCACACACTGCTACCCGGTGCTGTCAAGGTAATTGGGTTAACATGTGTGGGTTTTGTTTTAAGATGTGCACTTCAGGCCTCCGGTCGACTGATCGTCATTGGCAGCCTGTCTCCTCACCTGCTGAGTCAATCAATCTGACTCTGTCTGATTTTTGTGCCTTTAAAGAGGTGGGAACACTGTGAAAAACCACAACGGAAAAAAAAGAAAGAGTTTTGTTGACTTGTAATAAGAGTGTGAGACAAGAATTGAGTTTTTTTGTTTTTTTTTCTCCACTGGACTTGACACAGATGGTATTAAGCTACAGACTGAAGTGAAAACTTTTAGAAACTGAATTTGCATTCTGACTTTATGTAGAGGGTTACAGTGGGACCTACAGGTCCAGTTATGTAAACTGATATTTACATAAACTTTATGAAAAGAAACAGTACGTCAAAATTACCCAAGTTATTTCTATTTGCTAAAGGCCAGAAAACAGAAGATTTTTCAGAAATTTTATTGCAACTTTCTTCAAATTCAGAAGTTTTAGATACATTTGGTCAGGATCAGACAGAAGTATCTTTTAAACTGTATGATTTAGGTCATTCAGGACAGAAGGAATTTGGGGTTTCCCTCCACAAGCTGCTCACAATGGTTCACTGGATTTCAGGTGAGGAACGGGAAATTAATAAACATTCCTTTTCCCTATTTTCTGATTTGTCTCCACCCTCCTCTTCTTCTTCTTCTGCACCTTGACCTGCATAACATCAAGTCTTTTCAGTAAACAATGCACATTCACTGCTCATTTCAGCAGAACATTACAATGGAGGTTTAATCAAGATTTTCTTTCGTCAGTTATTTATTATCTAAGAATATTATTCAACTATTCAATTACTTTCATGTCAGTAATTATAATTCTATTTATCTGTTTGTCTGTCAGACAGACAGACAGACAGACAGACAGACAGACAGATAGATAGATAGATAGATAGATAGATAGATAGATAGATAGATAGATAGATAGATAGATAGATAGATAGATAGATAGATAGATAGATAGATAGATAGATAGATAGATAGATAGATAGATAGATAGACATAATAATGGTCTGGCCATTTCTGTCTGAATGGTTCTAACTATACAGAACAGTTCAATCTATCGGCACCATGAGGGAAAATGCAGATCAGGCAATCGAATGGCTCATTTGTCTGTATTACACGCTCACACATTTAAATCTGTCACATCTTACCAGTCTGCCCACAGACCATCACACCAATGCCTGACAGCCATCAAGCTGCCTGTCAGGCAGACCTCCGCACTTCGCAAATCCGTGCAAAAATGTAAACATGTTCGTGGAGACGGCTGACACCTTCAGAATCGTCTTATTCCTCCTCACCAACCCACTCTGGCATCAAACATGTGTTAGGACAGCGATTTCCAACTGTCAGCATCCAGGCTGCAGAGGTCTTTCTTCCTCCCAGATGGGTAAGTACATGATCTGGCCTCCTCTGTCAGTCAATATTAACTCCATTTTTCAGTCCACAAGTAATATTTAAATAAATAACAGTGGGTGTCAGCAAACAGTTTAAGGGCAAAAGCTTTAGTGTGTTCTTACCTAGAGGCAAATGATTCAAATAACAAATACATTTTTATACAATAGCCTTTTAATATTGCAATTCATTCTTTCTAACTAATCATAGACAGACAGTAAACACCATCATGGTGATACTTTCAATATCAATTAGGTTAGTTTGTTTCAAAGAATACTGAGTCAAAGTTCTGCATAATCTAGATAATGACAATTTTTTACTTCCAAAAAGTAATAAAAACAAAACTGACACAATAATCTGTGACGCTTACCAACTTTGATTATTTTCAAAGGGCTGGCTACGCTACAGGGCTGGAAATGGTAGCTATTCCTTAGATCTTAATCCTATCAACAGTCTATGGGTCACTCTGGAGGAACGTATCTGAACCACAGAGGCCCCACCTTGAAAATTACAGGACTTAAAGAATCTGCCAACTAACTGCACCAGTTAGCACACCATCCCAGGTTAAGGCCAAATGAGGTTTAGTTGAGTATTTCGTAATGCTGCCATGGAAACGTGATCAACAAGCTTATTCACGCGTGATTTTAATTCATTTCTCATTTAATGGAAACAGGGTTATAATATCAACAAAACTTTGTGCACATTTGTAATGAAAACGCAGCTAATGTTGCTATATGACACAATGGCAGAATGGAAGTTGGAGGACGTTGTTGGAACAGTCAAAGTTCAACTGATATCAATATTACAGCAGCTGATCCACTTTGACAGAGAAGTGAATGACATGTACTGGTACAACCTTAAACAGCAATGTCAAAGAACTGTCAGTTATTGAAACGCTTTGATCTTTAAATTCATGGCTCAATTAGGTTTTACTTTAGTCCAGGTTGGCTTGAATAGATTTTAAACACTAATAAATGAAATGGATGCTAGAAAACTTCAGCTTCTATTTCCTCAGGTTGTCCTGATGTGATATTCAACTTTGTTTAATGATTTGAAATATTTAAGTGTGACAGATAACCATTGCTCTGTGATAGACTGGCTACATATTCCTGGTGCATCTCATCTTGTGAGGATCTTAGGTTTCTGTGTTTGTATTTTGGTTCGTTTAGTCCCATGATTGGCTCCAGCTGTCCCTCGTTTCCTCTTTATCCCCTGCCTGTTTTTAACCTCACCTCATTGGGCTGGATCCTCTCGTCTCACCTGCCGACCTGCTGTTCCCACTGTTTGAGCCTTGAATGCTGTACTTGGTTTTGGATGTCATTAAATCATTTTTTTCAACTTCACCCTGGGCCTCCACCCCCTTCTTTCCTTCATCCACTACTCAATTCATGACACATTTGTTTATTTATTTTGTTTATGTATTGATTTCAGATGACAGCAGTATAAAGTCCTGCACAGGAACAAGGAATGCAACAAACACATATTTTTGTACCACAGTAATCTTGATATGCTCCAAAATGAGTAGGAAGAAGTAAGTTAAGTTAAACATAATTTGAGCAAATTTAAATTCCACCAGCTCTTCAAAATGTAAGAATTCTAGATTATAAGAATAACGAGTTTGTGTGCTCATGATAACCAACATTATGGATGATTCTAATGGCTCGTTTCTGGAGGATACTCGGTGGATGTAAAGAGATTTTGTAATCAACCCTCCATACTTCTGAACAATATGAGAGTTATGTAGAATATAAAGTGATTTCTTATTCAGAATATGTCCCGCTTTAGCCAGGATCTATATGCTTCTACTTAGTTTACTCTGTAAATGTTTATGAGGTTTCCAACTGATTTTGTCATTTGTTATTACACCAAGAAACTTATTAAAATATGCCCTTTCTAGAGTCACGCTCTGTTATGTCCAAAAAGGCCACAACATATTTGAGGACACGGATGCAAGAATGAGGGTTCAAAAATAATTTTCTTTTAAAACAAACAAATGCTAACAAAAATACCACATGGCAGGCAGGAGACGTCAGCTGTGGCCAACAGCTACGGGAGAAAAGCGCACAGCCTCAGAACGCATCCCGGTGGTGGAACGAGCAGAAAAGCGCGTCAACACACCCAGTCGACAACTCAGCCTAGTCATAGGCAGACCAACAATGCCACAAATTAACCTAATCAAATTAGTTATAAATATATATATATATATATATATAGTTATATATATTAGTTACCCAAACTTTCTGTATATATATATGTATATATATATATATATATATATATATATATATATATATATATATATAGTATATATATATTAGTTACCCAAACTTCAGAAAAATATATATTAAAAAAACATAAAGTCATTCAACAAAAGTCTATAAATAAAACAATCTAGAAAAATAGACAAAAATAATTATAATGTGCCTGAAGCACATGACACACTTTGTCTGAAAAATTGAGTATTTTTGTAACAGTTCCCAAAAACCATGATTTTTGTCCAAATTTAGAGATGATTTATTATTGTCAAACCGTTACTTTAATTTACTGATTTCTGAGGTGACTATGGAAAGAAGTTGTAAATTTTCACCAGAGACCAGAATATTTGTGTTGTCAGCAAATAACACAAATTTTTATATTTTAGACACTTTGCTTATGTGATCCACAAATTAAATAAAACTGGTCCAGGTACTGACCCTTGAGGTACCCCACATACAATCTCCAGACAATCAGATTCAATACCTCCCATTTTCACAAATTGGTTTTTGCTTTTTAAATAACTGTCATCCAAAGACCCCTGGAGATCGGTGCATCATATCCTGCAAGGACAATGGATGGAACCAAATGAAAACCAAAAGGAGCAAATATTTTCTTTTTATTTTACATCACTGTTGATGCATATTCTTACAGCCATCACTATCATCCTTATTTCAGAGCGACCAGTGTTGTGCACAATATGCAGATCTGCCAGCTAATGGAGAACCATGATTACTTTCATAGTCAGTGGAGATGCATTAGAAGCATGAAATTAATCTGATGAGATATCAGCAAGCCAATTAAGAAGAAACATATTTTATTTCGGCACTGGTCAGCAATTTGACAAGGTTCAAGAACCCGTCGAACCGCCATGACACCTCATTTACAAGACTGTTAGAGAACGCTATGAGCAGAAATTGCCCCACATCAGAAATTTCCCAGCAGCTTTGGGTCGTTCAAACAAAAATCCTGCGCTGTTATTAAGCTGCCTGACCATGTTGGAAAGATATCCTTGAAAGACGATTGACTAAATGAATGAGTCAGAGGGATTTTAATCTGAATAAATCCCAAACAAAACAAAGACCAATAGAAGAAAGATGTGTTGCTACAGGGAGAAGTGAAACAGCAGGAAGTGAACCAAAACAGAGGCCTATATAGTATTCTGGGTAGGAACTAAAACAGACAAACACTGTAACGTCCTGAAAATGTTTGTTATTCATTCAGTCTTCCTCCTAATTGTTCTTGCTGCAGTTTAGCCTATATTCAGGACGGGGGGCAGGGAATGGGGGTGTTGTTTGATAATTAATAATCAGCTGATTTGGTTCTTCACTTTGAGAGCCGTCCGTCCCTAGTTTAAGAACGTAGCTCACTTACTGTAGAGTACTTATTGTAATCTAGCTCTCAGTGCATCATATAATTTACTAATCAGGATCCACGAGTGGCAAAAGTAAATTAAAAGAGTGAAATTATGAAGACAGTAAATAAAGCTTGGTAATATCATAATATCTTGTAAAATTATCACAGAAAACTTTTAAATCTTAAGGTGTTAATACATGATGGTCTGATAGACTCAGTTTGATTTGGGGACCAAAATTTGCAGCATTTGTTCCATTTTCAGCGGCTGCAGTTCTCTTGTGTCAATAAATAAAAATTTTGTGAGTTTCTCTGCTATGCTACAGCTAATTATCTACAACATAGACTGCTAGGAATACTAAGGCTAGTTAGCATAGCCACCAATGGCGTCGGTAAGTTGTTTCTCCTGTAAGTTGACAGCGGCCCTCCCCCTGGCTCTGATTGGTTGTTTTAGGTTGGGAGTGGTGCTTTTCTTCGGATGGTAATAACAGTTCAGGGGGAGGCAGAGAAGTTCCATCTTTTAACAGATGATCTGTCTCATGTCTCGACACGGTGACTGTTTTAACAAATATGTACAAAATTACATATTTTTGTAAAAGTTACATAGTGCAAAAGTTGAACATTACATAGTGCATGTCCAAAGTAAACTTTATCTAACCAAATGTAATAACATTACCTAAGCCTGGACCCAGTGGGCTCCCTCCCTTCATCTTACCCGCTTCAGTTCTTCCTCTGAGCTGAGCTCCGTTTCTCTTTCTTCCTCTTCAATTAACCAAAGCGCATTGCTGCGACCTCGATTTCATTAATTGAGGATCTGAACTAATCATTACAAAAGCAAAAACAAATTCCCTATTATATTTTTCCTGATGCTAGCTAATTTTAATCAGCTTGCATGAAAAGAATTAATATCTTTGTGGAGTCATATAATGAATAAATGAGGATTTTTACATCTTTTAATGTGTGTGCATGTGTGTGTATTTTTATACAAAAGTGTGCATTCTAAAACCTTCCCTGAGGAAGTGTTTTCAGATTGGGTTTGTGTGTGTGTGTGTATTTATGTGTGTATCAGTGTGTGAGCTTTCTGTTGTTATGTGCTTGGTTGTCCCCAATCATTTCCTAACTTGATTATTGCTTTTTGTGCTAAACTACATATTTCCCTGCAGGCCGTTTCTGATGCTCATACAGTGATGGGTGTTTTGCAAATTTCTAATATTGCGAGATGTGACTGCAAGTAGGCTGATGCATGCTGGGATATGAATGGGTGTGATTTAGACAGAAGGCAGTGGGAAATGATGCCTGCTTGTTGGGTTTTGCTATGACTCGGTGCTTTGTTTGTTTAAAAAAAAAACTCTTAGATCTCGTCTCAGGAAATGGATTTCTGAGATGAAATGATTATTAGTTCACATGAGACAAAATAATTGAACACTTTAAGGAAACAGCTGTGTCCAACACTGTCAGTTGTTTCAAATCAGTTCGGTTTAAGAGTACTTTATTAATCCCAGAGGGAAGTAAAACATTGTAACTCATGTTGCACAATTTTCTACAAAGTACATAGTGAAAAGGAATGATGCGAGTACTGTTCCCTGTGGTGCTCCTGATCACCTGGTTAGACTCTCAGTCCTTCAGTCTCACAAACTGTGGTCTGTTAGTGAGGTAGCCTTAGATCCAGGTGATTGTTGAGGCCTCTACCTGAGTTCTCTGGAGTTTCTGATGAAGCAGATCAGACTGAATTGTGTTAGGTGCTCTGGAGAAGTCAAAGAACATGATCCTGACTGTGCTGCCTTCTTTGTCCAGATGACTGTGTTTGTTAAAGCAGGTGTAGATTTTCAAAGTCCTCTCACTGCGCTCCTATCTTAGCCTAAAAATTCCTGCCAAGGAGTCCTTAAGCTTAAGAGTTATTTTGTCAGTCACACCGGACTTCAACTGATGGCTGATTAACAGGATTTTATTGAACTCTCATCATTTGAATTAAAACAGGGAGACATCTAAACCATGAAGGCAGCATGCCTTGAGGACCAGGGTTAGGAAGCTCTGGTTTAGTGGACTAAAGGGACAGTCTCATGTAAAGTCAGCATCATCATGTTATGATGTTATTCCCCCACCAAAACAAAACTGAAGTGTTGCCTTGATTCTTTTATGCATGTTTGTGAAATCCTTTCATCTCTTGTGGCAACCATTGAGCAGTGCAAGATGCCTGGTTGGCTCCTTTGGGTTACAGATCCTCCTCACAGAGCAGCCTTCCCTCTTTCGGCTCCTTCAGACTAGCCAGCAGCAATTAGCAACTTAATAATACCTAATGCTCTACTGAGCTTGTTATAGGAGCTGCTTCTCAGTGTAGGATTGATACAAAAAAAAATGTTGTTAAAGGGTTAATAGAACATTGCTGTCACAGCAGTTTCAGAAAGAGTTTCAGAAATAGCAGGAGTTTTTAAAGAGACAGAGGCCCAATTTCTGGAAAGCGCATAGTAGGTTGTTGATTAAATAATTTATTTGTAAGATTGAATTATTTTTCTTAAAATGTTACATGTTAATCAATGGATCCATAAGGACAACAGTGTCCTCATGACAGCTGAGGGGTTAATGAACTCTTGTATGTTGGATAGAAGTTGTTTATATTTATTACAGGTGTGGTAACTTGCTGTTCAGAAGACAACCGGTGCTGGGTTTATGCCTTCATGGTATCATTTAAAATCTAAGCCTAATCAGGCATTTACAGACAATCACTAAGACTTAACTGTCTGACTTTAATTTTCCTGTTAATCTGGTGGTGCCCCGACTTGGCAATGTTAATCTAAGTTACTAGTTTTATTAATAATCTCCCTAAGCAGTTATTTATAGATATTCAAAACCAAAGCTAGACCTTTTGTTGGCGAACATATGAATTGTTAGTGACCTCTAATATGTGACAAAGACTGATCAGAGAATAAAGAAAAAAGGAAGAGGAACTGTCCTCATCAAAATGCATATTTTATGGAAGCTTTCTAAAAAAATATGGCTTCTCTCTTTCTACATAGTCAAGGTTAGTTATATTTATTTATGAACCATTTAGCGTTATGTATATTTAGGAATATTTGAAGACTGTTTTGCACTCCAGCCACATCCTGCTGGGGAATCCCAGGCCTCTGAAAAGTCAGATGAGATATGGAATCCCTTCAGTGTGTTCTGGCTCTGCCTGCGGCCGACTCCTTGTGGAATGTGCCCAGAATATGTTCACTGGGAAGTAACCTGGAGGCATCCTAATCAGATGCCCAAACCTCAACTGACTGAAGTGGCAGTTCTGCTCCGCTGCTCCTATCCTGGCTCCAAGACAGTGTTAGGAAATCAGGAAGGAATAAAAGCTCATGACACCAGCTGAAAGCTTCACAGTAGAACATGAGCTTCCACTGACCTTTCCTCATTTCCCACAACAGCAGGCTAAAAAAACTGGATTATTTTTCAATATTTGTACATGTGTTTGTGGACCTGTATTTTTTAAAAAACAACAAATATTTCAAAAGAGAAATGGACAACTTTGCAGACGAACGATATACATGTCCACCTGTTCATCTTTGCAAAAATAATTCAATCATTTGTGGAAAGAACACAACAGATTTTTAACTATGTCAGACTGGTTCATCCTAACACACAAACATTGCATCCAGGAGAGTTCACCTGACTACAGAGGTGTCTGCTGCTGTTGTTTGTGAGCATAATGTTTATTATGTCCAAGAATCCTCTCCTTCATGCAATTTGTTTTGTTTTAACGTTTTGTGTTTCTTCCCAACTCCTGGCATCTGCAGAGCAAACTAAATCAATACCCTCTCACTCCAAAACAATCCTACTTCATGTTATAATTTGCTTCAGCTGAAACTTTTCTTTTTCCATGTCTGCAGTTATGTGCACAGATAAACACCAGGTGGAACTAGAACACCTGTCCTTTTCCCTCTTTGGCAAAAAGTGCCTTTTTAAAAGTTTTTTTTTTTTTTTTTTTTTTGCAGTGTATAGTGTGTAACATTTCTTCCTTTAAAAGCTTTTATTTCCAGTGCCCCATAAGACAAGAGTCCCTCCTACACCCTAAATGGGTAAACAACATTTTCAAAATGGAGACTTTGCTACCAGTATTTCTGTATTGGACGTAGATGTCTGAGTTTTGTATTACTAATGTACTGTCAAACTGCCTTGTGTCTTTTTCTTTAGATTTACACTTTTTATTTTACACTTTTCGATAACATACATTTAACTGTAAACCTAATCACAATCAAAAGAAAAATATCTTAAAGATATGCACTATACATGCTATATAGCCAGGTGCTGCTAACCTTTGATTAGCTCTGCACCTGGCATTTAAAGAGGTCAATTGCTGATGAATCATCAGAAGAACCAAACATCAATACAATCAAATGGGTTGGACTTAAAAGTGATTTTGTAAGTTTTCTGGCAGTATGAAATTCACACATCTGTGTGACATTAATTGTTACTGCTGTGCTGTCAGAATGTGTGCAGTCTCTTTGCCAGGTTTGACCTGAGACGCTCTCATCTCTTGTATAGTTACACCTGAACGGCTCCACTTTCTCTGGGCGCTTCCCCAAAGGCACTGTAGCACCAGCCTTCTTTTGCTTCGCTACCAAGAGGACAACTTCTTTGTATCAAAACATTTCACGTAGGACCATGAATTCCAGTGCAGTGATGGGACTTTAAAAGACTAAACAGATTCATAAATAATGCCCTTGCCATGCAGCCAAGATGTGATCGTCAGAGTGTTACCCAAAACACTGTGCAAGCCTGTTAAAGCACACTCTGCTGTTCAGGATGGGTTTTATTTCAGTGAAGTGACACCTCTCAGCTTTCTCTCTTTGAAACCCAGTCATAGGTAGGGAGGTCGAGAGGGGCACACACTCGGATAAGTTTATACACACACACAGGATCTCTTTGAAATGAACACACACTCCTTGCAGGCGGCTAAGCCTGGTTGAGACTCGTTGAGCCGCGATACGGCCACTGCTATCCGATCCGCTCTTATCTTAAGAGAGTCTGTGTGAGAGCGACTATTTTTATAGCCCATCTGTATGTCACCCTGTGGCTAAATGCTTTCTTCTGCACTAAAAGTGTGCATCTAGATACATTTTCTTGTGTGATGGCATGATAGAACCTTGTGTTAGCAGGTTATGCTAATTAGTCTTTTTGAGTATTTTGTTCCTTGTAAACCACAGAACTACAAATGATTTTTATAGGAACCCTAATAGCAGAAACATTTACACTAAAAGTAAAAAATATCAGCAGCTAGATCAGTGGTTGATTTAAAGCAAATATGCATAAAAATGATACATTGTTCTCCACCAAAAACAATATATATTTTGTTGGTTTTATTTTCTACATTTATTTTCCCCTCCAACGCTTTGATAAAGATGGCTGCTTGGTGGCGTCTGTCTATTTAAAGATTCCAGAGTTTTTCCCACACTAAGCACTAAAGATTTCCCAGCTACTAAGATTCAGTATAATTTCTACATGTAGTAGGCTTTGTGAAAAGGAACGTTAAACGGGAGGAATGTAGGAAGGATACAAGACAGAAAGAGAGACAGGAGGAACCCAGGAAAGAAGGACAGAATGAATGAAGGAAGGAAGGAACAAACAAAGGAACGAATGAAGACAGAAAGAAAGGAGGAAGAAAGAAAGAAAGGAAGGAAAGAACCAACCAACCTACCAACGAGCAAACAAACCAACAAACAAATGAAGGAAGAAACTAACCAAATAACCAACCAGCCAATGAAAGAACTAACAAATGAACCAACAAGTGAAGCAATGAATGAAAGAATCAACATAGGACCTACAAACACTCATCCACTTGGATCCAGGCCTCGTTATCAG
This sequence comes from Phalloptychus januarius, assembly GCA_902982915.1. Taxonomy (NCBI): domain Eukaryota; kingdom Metazoa; phylum Chordata; class Actinopteri; order Cyprinodontiformes; family Poeciliidae; genus Phalloptychus; species Phalloptychus januarius. Next base: position 1,955,007 of record CADWAE010000469.1, on the reverse strand, counting down.
GCCAAATGCTACTTGTGATGCCGCTGCTGTAGAACAAATTATATCCATTTGCATATGTACTTGTGGGAAAAAAATAATTTCACGCCATGAACATTATTTTATTTTGTTGATCCTGTGAATCTAGGTCAGGGGTGGGCAACTCCGGGCCTCGAGAGCCAGTGTCCTCCAACCTGTACATGTGTCTCTACCTCAGTACACCTGAATCAAATGATGAGGTCTTTAGCAGGACTCTGGAGAGCCTGACTGCACTTAAGAGACAATTCAGCCGTCCGATTGAAGTCTGGTGGACCAGGGAGACATCTAAGAGTTGCAGGACACCGGCTCTCCAGGCCTGGAGTTACCCACCCCTGATCTAGGTCTAAGTTCATTTTTTTGTGCTTTGAAGTGAAAACTTTTGATAAAATAACTTGAAAAATATGAAACATAAAATAAGTGATTAAATAAATATTCAATCCCCTAAAGTAAGTGTTAAGTGCACTTTTGGCTGCACTCAGGTCATTTCTATTCCACTTACTGTGTGACTGTTGGCACCAATTGGTTGGACCTCTGTTGAATTCAGTCAGCCGCTTTAAAGAAATTGAGTGATTTCTGCAATCACTCAACTCATATTTCATATTTTCTAATCAGTTTTCTTTTTGACATTGAACGATGTTTCCTTATTTTCTTTTTTGTCAAAAAGAAACATTTTTTTAATCATGATGGATTTTTAAAAGCAATAAAAGAGTAAAACATCGAAGGTGGTGAATACTTTTCATAGGCGCAGTCGTTTACAATCATGAGTAAAAATGTGACTGCAAAGCGTCAGAATCCTCTACAGACAGAGCTTGGCAGGAGGAAAAACAGACGGCGGGATCCAAGAGAGGCCATATAAACCTGATCACCAGCTGTCCGACTACAGTTAGCTTAGCCAGAATGACTCAACCTAGTCGATGACGGAGGAGTGAAAGTTGTGACTGCTGGGATTACTGGGAGGCACAGGAGTTATTAAGGCAGAGTTGGACGAATGCGTCCCAAGGGACGGAGGGAGAGGAGGGGGGGGGAGAAGGAAAGGAGGGAGTTAAGGAAAATGAACATGACATGAAGAAAGAGCAAGGTTGGGATAATGAAAGGAGGGAGAAAAAAGAAAATATGGAAAGGAGACATAAGGAGGAGGGAGGAGGGAGAACCAAGACTGAAAAGTGTTCTTTGTTGGTGCGAATTCTGCCAGAACACCCTGTTGCTCTTTTGGCACCGATATGTTTATGAGTGTGGCTTATGGATCAAGTTTCCTCATCGTCAGGATCTGGGATTAACCTCAGGGGTGAAGTCACCTCATGGAAAGATCCAGACACACACTGTGTGCTGTATTACCAACCACACACACTTTAGCACCTCGACAGATGCAGACCTCTTATAGTTACACACACACACACGCATACACTTAGAGAAGCAAGCTTTCTAACTTCACCAGGACTTTGCATTGACTGCCGTTCATTTCCATTAATTTCTATAGCCTAACATCTACCCTAGCCTTAAACCTTACCATTACCAGGACATGCCTAACACTAAACCTAACCTGAACTGAATTCACACCGTAGTTCTAAACCTAAATCATAATCAAATAACAACACTTCTAATAAAGGGGCTGCATAAGGATCAGTCAGTTCCCAAAACGTAGTTTGTTAAGAAAATGGTCCTTACAATGTATCAAATGCAAGCCCACACACACACACACAGACACACACATGCACACCCATAAATACAGCCCCTGTCACCCGACCGTCCCTGTAGGACCATTCTCTATTTTGTGACTGTCTGTTTGAAGTATGTCCAAATGGGAAGCATTAGTGTTAAAGTCTAAAGTTACACTGACATATTTCTCTGTACTGCTGGCCACCGTATATTACGCTGGGCTCCCCTGTTGCGCCGCTTATATGGATAAGCCAGATGTCCGGTGGATTTGAGAGTGGAAGTAACGATTGCTGTGACTCACTGAAGTAGTTATAGAGATAGACGTTTCAATAGTTTAGCAGTAAACTGTTTCAACTGCCTGACAGTTTCATTGTCAGTGCTAAGTATGCTTCTAGGTTAAACATGTGGTTTGGGATTTTAGTCACTGAAGTTTCTCATTTGTAAAATCGGTACCCATGCATTCACAAGTACTAACAAAGACGACCGGGGTGATATTGTTTGCCTACGTAGTAAGCGTAGATAATCATAACGTATGTCTCAACATTTTACAATTTCACACAGGCAAATTAGAACAGACTGGATTTCAAAGGAAAGCTCTCTTGCCCTCCTGTGGACAGTTTGACCTCCGAAGCAATCACTGTTTAGTCTACGTTGGTGTTTCATGTTACCAACGACAGTTTTAGGTTACTCCCACAGCACACAGTGCTGATGTCAAATGGGCAAACAATGGGGACTGCACATCTTTTCTGTGAGTCACAATGTTCTGTCTGATCCGACATCTGGATGGGGCGATGAAGAGGCTGTGGGAGGACAGAAGTGACATTGTTGGTAAGGAGGCAAAGAAGCAGTGTGGCCAGTAGAAATGAAAGGGACAAAAGGAAGAGGTTGGCTAAAGGGGGATGATGGTATCTACGGGAGAGTTTGGGTAAGTAATGACTTAAAACATCATTTAGGTTTCCCTGCCTGTGCAGCTGTCCAGAGGATGAAGCGCCGGACGCATCAATAATGCATGCAGACCCACGTGAAGTTGTGCACACACATAAATATTCGCTGAAACTTACTCTAAAGGAGTCATTATTTCTAAAAGCTGACCTCCTAATAGCAGAAAAACCGATGCCTGTGTGGATCACCTATCTCTGAAATCCCAGCAGGATCTAGATCTGTTTTATGTGGAAACAGCAACTGAGTCATTACGGGCTGGATTAAAATAGAGTAAATAGTGTGTAGCACGGCAGCAAAAGCTCTCAGGGAGGGCGGTGCAGAGACAGAAGCCTTTCAGAAATGTCAGTCGTTACAATCCTGAAACCATGTAATCACCCATGAGTGACAAGATCCCTTTTATCCGTGTTTTATAATGTTCATCAAGTCTGACAGGGTAATGCTGCTCTGACGGCGGGTTTGCAGGATAATTGTTCAACCAGCGAGTCGTCGTTCTCATTGGCAGTCAAAGCACATGACAATTTGCTGTAATAGAAAGATGAGACACAAAGCTTTTTTTGTATTCCTCAAGCCCTCAGATAAGCTTGGCTTCTTTTGTGAACATAATAAAAAAATTTTGGGTCAATATTTCTTTGGTGGAGCTCAGTGGACCTGAAAACTTAAAAAAGTTACATGAATGTCTTGGCCATCACATGGTTCAAACCATTTATTTAGAGATTTTATGAGACAGATCGGCAGCACAAATATTTGTCTTTTGAATCTTTTACAACATTTTTGCAAATATTTCTTGAATGACATTTTCTAGCAGTGTATCATTTGCACCGCTAACATTTGTCACTTCGGTTGCAAAGGGCATAAAGCAGGTCAAGATGTACCATGAGAGTTTCATGTTGAAATGCTCAGTTTGATTTTGATTGAATCAGTTACGTGGTGAATATTTTGAGTTAAAGAGTTTGTCTGCTAACTCAATGAGAGTCGATTAGAGAATCTATAAGGAAATGAACCGATGAATGAGATCGATAATGGAATTGGAACTCTTATTAATACCCATCTCTAGTTCAGATCATCAAGCTGTTGTTAACGTCACATGGAGATAACCAGTATGAATACTACAAGCAATTTTCATTTATTTATTTCATTTGCTAAAGGGAACAATCATATCCAACCCAATCCGGCACTAAGTGAAAAAGTAATTGCCTGCTAAACCTACACCTGCTTGCATCAACCTCAGTGTGATACATTTTATTATATGGCAGGACTTTTCCTCAAAAGCCCTGCCTAGCAAGTGTTTACGCATCCTTGAATAGTTGCCAAGGAAGATTCAAGGATTTCTCAAACATGAAAGAATCAAAGCATCACCCCAGGTATGTTTTTGATGAGGAACTAACATTATTATCATTACATCATTTTTTATGATGTAAAGATTGGGGAGTTAACTCTACTGTCCTATTATTCCTTTGAAGGTAAATGTAGAAGAAGGAGAGGAAACAGGAAATGCGTGTGGTAAAATACAATGAAAATATTACATTATCTTAAGTCATGGCAGTATTTGTTTATTGCCTTTAACATGAGGATTTATTGCATTTGAGCATTTTAGTCAGTTGAGGGTATATGGCAATGTCATATTACCAATAATAGGCCCATTAAAGTGAAGTAGGCCTCCAGCTATTCAAATTAATTTAAGGCCTTTTGTAAAGGTCACTACATATCAGAGTCCCAGAATCACCTGAAAATGACGCCCAATAATGTATTCTCTAAGCTAATACTATAGTCATTATCCAGCAGAAAGGTCCTTGGTTTATTACATCTGCCAATTACTGCCTTTTACATGGGAACATTTTAAAAAAATCAGACTGACGCATTCCATGCACACAGTAAGCTGAGTCAAAAATAATATTTTAGTTTCAGCTCGTCCCGTACACAGTACTCATCTCTAAACATTTTTAATGCATGCAAAGGAGACACACGCTATTAAGTTGGTATGTAACTGAAATAAAACGGTCTACATATTTCCAATTTCTAGAATTTGAAATCTTGTTGACAGTGCATACATATGAGATCACATGCACTTAAATATATAATAAGCTCAATGATGCATTCAAGCAATCATGGCAAAACTTGAAGCTCTCCATCAGTGTAGAGGCAATCCCTTCTTTTTCTGCAGACAGAGAGACGGACGGCATCGAAGGCCTCGTCCACACGCATCCAGGTCTTTATAAAAACTAATATCTCCATCACATTGCTTGAAAAGATTATATTGTACACACAGGATCAATTTAAGAAAAGTGTTTATCCACATGAACCCGCTGAATTACACTACCCATAGGGGGCAGTGTAGTGCAAAACCTGTCAACCAATCACAAACCTTCAAAACAACCCTGACTTCCTGTTAGAAATTAAATATGGAGTCAAGAGGTTCATTGTGTGCAAAGACAGAGGCTGAACTATGTTTAAACACCTTATTGGAATATAAAATTAATAAAACATAAGACAACGTCAACTGGGAATCAGGTTAAAGTAAGTATGGACGCATGGGGTCGCTGACCCAATTGTTCCTCTGTGTTGGCAGGGACAGCTGCAACAGCTGACCACAAAGCTGTCTTCCTCTTCTGCAACTCAACATACTGTAGCATAAGGGCTTATTAAGAACCAACAAGCAAAAATCATCAGAACAAACGTAAAAATCAAACCTGTAGGATAGCAGTCAGCTTTCATCATGTCAGATTCCCAATGTTCACACACAAATGAATAATCGGTTTTTGTAGTATTAAACAGAGTATAGTTAACGTGTGGACAAAAGGCCAAGGCACATAAAGTTCTATTCGGTTTCCCAGATATCCGGCTACTCCAGAAGCTGTTGACCCCAAATGCAGGTTCTCCAAGCCTTCAATGGACAACCTGATGTTAGCTAACCATAAAATATGACATAGGCATTATTTGGCTGCAATACATTGTTTATTTTGTCATCCATTTCCCAAATGATGACAAAATAAGGGTTTTTACTAACCCTTTAAAAAGTAAGCCAGGCGCTTTATGCGAGCCCTGAAGCAATAGAATGTCCTTTATTTATACAAAATATCAGCACAAAAATATCTGTGATAGAACAGGCAGGACATTAGACTGCAGACAGTGTTAAGAATATACCTATGCTTCTATGCATGCAATTAAATTCATCTAAAGTTTGTGTTGTTTGCAAATTCAATAAATTATGGCCATTTTAACAACAAAACTCTCCCTTCTTGCCTCTGCTGTTGTTCATTATGCTAATGAAATTCCCCATTTAGCGTCTGCATATACATTCATATTGATATTCAGAAATATGGGAGAACTGAGTGTGCTTGTTGTGATTCACACTTTGTCAACGCAGGTTTTCCACTAAGTATTTCTTGCAGCAGGAACAGGCATGAAATTATAAGTATGCGCACCTTGATTGTTGAAAATAGGCTGTTCATTTTTTTCATTTTTTTGCTTCTGATGTGTAAGATGCAAAACTACCCTCTCTAATAAAATTATACATGCATGCAGATGTGCGTGTGTGTGTGTGGAGGTGCTTGTGTTCATGAGCATATTATGTACCGTATGTGTTTCTATACTGAAAAAAATGAAACAGCAGTGCAGACTTTTTTCCTTTGTGAATTATTCATAACCTTGAAATATATGAAAGGTTTCTGTTAAGTAGTGCTGCTGGTAGACAGCTATGAAAGTTATACACAGACACACACAAACACTTGTTTAAGAGAGTTGTGATAGGCAATTACTTGGTTGCATATCTATGAACTTTGAAGGTGTGTGAGCATACACACAGTATGCAATGAAACAGACTCATCTTAAAATACACACAGGTGCAGTTTGCTTCCAAACATGGCCTGATGTTTATCAAAACATAATTTTCTTTCTTTATGTAATATTGTTAAACCGCAGAACCTGCATTAAGACAAGGCATAAATAAAAGCATTGGCAAAACTTTAAAGTGAACATAATATGCTAAATTTACATTTTGCATGTTTTTCGACTTCTATTTATCTTCTTACTGCTTCTAAAAACAAAGTGCTTAAAAATATCCAGCCAGTTTTTGGGAATAAGTTAATGCTTTTTGGTGTCTGAAAAATGAGTTGTTTCAGAAACCGCAGGAATGTAATGTCGCAAATCAGCAGGCGCTGCCTGTTACCTAGCAACCCCAGTAAAGTCCAGCCCTGCTACCTAGCAACCCCAGCTGAGCTCCAGCATGTTTGATCAGCTAGTTTTAGCTCTGTATGAACCATACCATGGATGCTGGGAAAGACAAGAGTTTTATCATTGATTTACCATCCATAAACCATTTCCTGCATTCTTATTGGTTGTGCAGGAGGCTCTACTTCTGCTTTTCAAAGATGTATTTTGTTTTATTTTTTTAATTGCACATCTGTTTGCAGCCAGTTTCACATGTGAGTGTAAACATTGAGTTGGGGGAAGCGTGGCCAGCAGTAGCTTTTTTGGATTTAAAGTGACAAGAGGCTATTCAATGAAATAGGCAGAACTGAGAAAACTGACAACTCATTATCTAAGAATGACAATGCATTTTTGTGCATAAAATGTAATGAATGTGTTTTGTATAGGCGATAGACCTATCGTAATGTATTCAAAGAAGCATATTAAGTCATTCATTAAATACGAACTCACAAGGAGTGAACTGAAGTTAGTGTTAGCACATCAAGGACCAATATGAACACATGCATACTCCATGCTCTACAAATGCTGCATTTCTCATGTCAAGCAACTTCTGAACCAGACAGTGAGTCCACTAACAAACACATTAAATTCCACATAGGTTGATGTTTTCAAGTCACTACTTCTCCTACTTATGATTATTTTCTGACTACAGCTAATAAAAAAACAGTATTTAAAATCTGAATATTACATCAAACCAAAAACACCCACATTTTCTTTTTTATTTTATTATTATTACTTCAGTACAATTTTTAAAACAGGACCCAGTTTTTTCATAACACTTCGCACAAAAAGCACAACACTTAGATTATCTCCAAAATGAAGCGCTTCAGCCAAAATGTTACAATTTACAAAAACACAGTTTTCTCTGTCAAAACACTGGACACACTGATTATGTCGTCTGATTCTGGCTCTCGTGCTCATCTTATGTCACTTGTAGTATTTGCACAGATAATGTGTAAAAATAAATTCACAACTACATGACACAAACCAATTGATCTTTTTTTCTCCTCATGTCTGTTTTTTGTAATGACACAAGTCCAGAAAAGAAAAAAAAAAAGAAAACATACGCTGTCCCAGGTGATGTTGATTATTCACCTGGTGCCTGCGCTTAATCAGTTGTTTTTGGTGTGTTCATTTGACGTAACATTGCAATCGATTTCTATAGCTGCATTTCCATTGACTATATAATTTTGTTTATATAGTCAATGTCAATTTCAAAAATAAGTTAGCTTAATGTAAATATGCCAGTTTCTAAACAATTCTCATTTTTCAACAAAGTACTTTGGCACTAGGATGGAGTGTTTTTTTGGCCGTATCGAATGACAATGCATTTCTCTTATCAAATGAATCATGTGAACAACAACCGGATATTATTACTGGCAGAAACCACAAAGAAGATAACAGGAATTGGTAAGAAGATGATGCCACCGCATGTTTTTAATGACTTTTAGAGTGAACAAACTTATTAAATAGAATTTCAGTTGCATTTCTTGTGGAATGGAAACACAGCAATTCCAAAATTGTGTTGTTGCTTCACTTTAGCGAAATACCAAGAAAGTTTTCTGCGCATTTGCCAAAGCTACATAAGTGTGTCCTGTGTTTGTGTGAAACTGCTAATATGATTCCAGCTGTGCAAATGTGGGTTGTTGTTTTGCTTCTCGACTGCAACGTTAAGCTAATTTTGGGACAGGTTTATATTTGTGTATCAGCAATCTCAAAAATCTGTAAAAGAGAAATGTGGACTTAATAGAAAGTACATTTACTCTAATGTCTTTGAAAGATGTTTTAATTTGACAAATGAACTTCACCAGAATGAATATCGTCACCTTCGCCAAAAGGCAACTTGTGCAAAAACACTCAAAACCAGGTTATTGATTACTGGCTTTGTGTGTATTTGATTTTATGGGGAACCAGAAGGGTCAACAAACTGCAAAAACTAAATCAACAGTTTTTAAGGATTTCCTTGGACCAAATTTCACAACCTACAGGTATCTAAAAAAACACATGTGCACATTGTTTTCATATTCTCACCAGTTATAGTAGTTCATTGCTATTTTTAACAAATGATATGAAAGGAATGTTTCCAGAAATTTAAAATCGCTCCTGAGAAACACACCAGCACAAAAGGCAAAAGGCACAACGTCCTACAGGCTGAAACCAGAGAGGCTCAGTGACCTGACCGCTAAACGCTTTGCTCCCAACTCACTGACTTCTGCACACACACGTACACGCTGATACACAGCAAGTGTGCCAACTGAGAGATACTTTACGCACCTGGCAACCCCATCGCCCTGTTAGTTAAAACCTTGGCGATTAGATGTACATGTATCCAGTTTCAGCTTAAAGAGCCTGCGGGAAGCAACAGCACTCGCCGTCGGCGGGAAAACATCACGCTTGTATTCCGGGAAAGACGGAGAGATTGAGAGGATGACTGGCAGAACGATGGATGGATATAGACCGAAGCAACGAGAGTGCAGGAAGAAGGATCTGTTCTAATTAGTTTAAGTAATATCACTTTGGCTCTATCTCTGCCACGCGAGCACCAAGCCCCCCATCGTAGTTCTTTGCTTTTTTTCCTCTAACTGTTTTGTCCTCACCTTATCTTATCTTTTATTTCTCCGCTCTAGAAGCTTTCTCACTTTAGTCCACCTTAAACTCGCCTCTTTCCATCCTTTGTTGCCCATTCACCTCAGTCAGCATTCATCCGCCCTCCTGCTGTTTTTTTTTCTATTCGCTCCATTCATCTCTTCACACATCCATTCGATTATCACGTTTAATGTGCCTCTAAGTAAATTATCCGCAGAAACAAAGTGGGTCCTATCACTGTAGTGGTTGCATCATCAAGCACGTATCACGGTTTAGTCTCTGATGTGAGTCGGAGCGATGGGGCTCTTGTTGGATGTTTCATAAAAGCAGATGTTCAGTTCATGGATTCCAGTAGAAAATTATGCAAAATGAAAGGAATACCAATGTTATGTTTCTAATTTGTATTATTATGTCAAGCATTATTTATAACTTCAAAATGATGGAAACATCTTTTCCAATCAAATCATTATTTGCTGACTGTTGGTAAATGCTAAATTAAATTCCACGAGAGTTAATATATTTTTTTTTAAATGTGAATTTTTTTTCTAGCAATTCTTCTGACAATATTTTACATTCAAGCATTTATTAACTCTTGGACAGTATTTACAGTGTTAAGAATAGGGTCCTTTTTCCCCACTGTTTGTCTTTTAATTGAATTTATTTGCTAGGGACAATGCACATTAATTTACATTCCTGTAACTGTGCCAGAATGAGCCAAAAGGCTATTTTTCATCTGGTGTCTCTGGACAAGGCTCAGTTTGCTAAAAATAGATAAAGGTTAAAATGACTTAACTCCAGAAACTGTGTCAATGAAAACAATTAAAACAAAGCAAAGAAACTACAACACAATTATAAAAAGTATACGAAGAAACTAAAACTAAATTCATTCTTCATAGCTAAAGCCGTAAAGATTGTTTGTTATTTTTTCCATTGTTGAGATTTTCCTCCACAATGTTGACCCAGTCGTCTTGACTAGGCGAGTCTGGCTTCAGTCATATTTCTGTTTTTGCCTCGTTATTCATGTTCAGGATCACCTCAGTCAGAAACACGTCTTCTTTCCTCACCCTAGACAAAAGAGTAAAGTCAGTTTGTAAAGAAGTTAAATGAGAATAAATACTTTGCAAAAGCAATAGGCTCCACACCAATTCATAACTATTGTGTTATTTCCTTTCCACCAAGTGTCTGCAGATAATTGATGACACGGGACCAACATGGATTACTCTTGTCTCATAATGTAGCTACAGAACAGCAACATAAAAATCTTTGCCAATGATTTCTGAACAGCAGGAAAGGCCGTTTCAATAAAGAGCAATCAAACACAAACAGCCAGACATTTGCAATCATTGACAACAGAAGATGATGGATCTCTATTTTTAATGAAAGTGTTGCTAAAGGTTCTGTGTTACTTTCTGTAGAGCCGAGACTAAAGACTTCCTTGCTAGATGTTGACGGTAGGGACATGCATTAAAGTGAAAGACTCAGCATTCTTAATGGAGTTTTAGACATTTTGGGCATTTATAGACTCGTTTTGGGATTTTTTTAAACATTACAAAACGAGGTCAAAGAGGTCAAGGAGAAGGTCACGCAGTGAACACCTCCAGCCAAATAAAAGCCAGAGCTGCTGAGTGTCAGCCTGTGAACTCACTGTGGGGTTTACTTGGATTTTAATGGCTGTCATCTGACGAGGCTGTTTATGCTACAGAGCAGCAAACATAAAGAAGGTGAAGCAGACTGGAGTCAGCAGCAAAATCAATGATGAATTTTGGATTTCTGTGCACATGGGAAAGAATTATGCATAAATCATAGTCCAAATTACAGGAAGGGTGAAGAGTATTTTCCATGTAGGTGTGGCCCTGATTCTCATTAAATAGGTTAAAGTTACAAGCATTTCAGATATGTTTATTTATTAGAGGTCAGTGGTTGTTGATCATGTGAATAAAGTTTTTCCATTGCAGTTTTCAATTTCGATACGGCCATGAAAATAAATCATGGCACCAAAACTTTCTATCGTAAAACGAGAATGATGGAGAGGGTTTTTTCAGAAATTGCCTTGTTTCCATTAAGCAAATTTATTTTCATCCATCCATCTATTATCTTTACAAACATATCCCATTGGGGCCACAAGGGGTACTGATGTCAAGAGGGAGTGGGTATTCTCTGGACAGGTCACCAGTCCATCGCAGGGCACAAAGTTATTTTGAAAATATCAAACTGTAAAACCACGTGGTCAGTGGAAACAGAGCTACTGCCATAAATAACGTTTTGGTTTGACTCAAGTTATCGTGAAAAAGACATTGTTTGCTGACTTGAATTATCAACGTTTAAAGACAGGCAGACAAATCTGTGAAACGGTAAACACTGTTTTCACACTGTTTCCGAAAACGGCCTGTTTCCACAAGCAGCCTCCCCCTTGTTGACTGCGAGCCCGTTTGAACAGTAAAATAAGCATGGTGACACACAGCAGATTAGGATATAACAGAGAATCACCGGAATGCTAATGTTTACTCACCCACAGGAGAACAGAGGTATTTTGAGAATCCAATATGAATTTCTCTACTTTTATGTTTGTATCAGCTTCCCTCCTGAGGGAAAGGAGCATGAAAGTGCATTCTTCTGCATGTTTGTTCCTTCACTCGGTTTGTGTTTCTCCTTTATGGGACAAAACACTGGAGTGTTCTGCAGCAAAATTACAGAATTTCAATTAAGGTGTGTGTGGGTGTGTGTTTGGCAGTGTGACTGTTTCAGTGTCACCTTTAGTTCAGTTTAATTTACAGACATTGCACCAATTTAGGTTAACAGTCTTTCCTGATAATATGCTGGAGAAGTGAAATGCATCTCGTCATCACTGCCTAACATTTTGGGGCTTTGCTAGTGCTACATACCTTCTTCTAATTGTTTGATTTTTGTTGTGTTTTCCTTTGATTTTCAATAGAGTTTAACTTGAGGTCATTCTAAAAGCTTAATGTTGGTCTTTGGTTCTTAACAACTAGTGACAGGATTTAAGGCTCTTTGAAGGGAGCCGGATCTTTAGGATTCGTTCTCTTCTAATTCAAATGATCCATTTTTGGAAATGTACATTTTTCTACGAACAAGCCATTGTCTGTAATGCAGTTTTACTTTCACTGTTTACTGCAGTGCATCCTGATCCTCCTCATCCTCTCTGGGTCGATGTCGCAGCCAAGTCGCATAGAGCCGCCATGACGTGAAGAAAACAAACTCTTTAATCTGTTTTATGTATTCGCAGAGTAAACAAATATATGTTTAAATTAAATTAAGACAGAGTAATAAGAGCTACTGCAGGGAGTACATGAAGCATTGTAAGCAAGCCAAGTTGTAAAAAAAAAAAAACGAAACACGACTTTCACTCTCTGAGACTCGCATCCTGTTCAGGGTAAAGAGCAGTTGCGTGAACGTTACATGACCTGAAACGGAACAGACTCCAAACCACATTGGAGGAAACGTCCAGCTCCTGTTCTTTGAGCTTCTTGGACGTGAGTTCAGCCACCTGTAGGACCGGAGGAGGATGTTTTCTTACGCAACTGTTTGCAGGTGTGTTTGTCCTTTACAAACCAAAATAAAATTGGAATGTGCTCACTGGTAAGTTCAAAACCTTCCCGTTCAGCTCTGGTCTCCTTCCACCATGATGAACAGGTTTGAGATCAGCAACACCACAAAAAGCTCATTTGGGTCCAATGACCCAAACACAGATCTGTGTGAACCCCTCCAGCCTCCCACTACAGCCGAAGAGACGTTGACATAATGTAACTAATGAAATAGAAATGTAGTGTTGTGCATTGTATGATTAACTGAGCATTTTTAATTAAATGAAATGACTCCACACAGAGAGCCAAGATTTTGAGCCATCTAAAAATTTAACTCTCATTTTGAAATCTCCATCTGGCCTTAATAAAACCCAGATTTTAATTTGGCAAGACAGGGGCTTCTAATTCGCCATGGCTTTTGTACAATTGACATGTTAGATCGTGTCCAAATAAAAGCTCTGAAGAACATAAGATCCCATCACATACCGATGGCTGGCAAAGGGGCCCGAGTGCCAATTTCAAACTTGCTTGTCACACAGGGAACAGCTCTGCAGCTAATGGCTGCCAGTTTTCCTTCTACTGTGGTGTTACTGTCCCAACAGTTACCACTGACAGGACACTTTGCTCTACAGTGATGTCATATCAACAGGTAAAAGTGATGAAAAAAAACTAAGATTTTGAAAAAGAAGAAAGAGGAGCGTAGTCACCTTCCAGCTCGTCCTCCATTTTACTGGCTTCATCCTACTGGAGCCATTTGATCTCATTATGAACTCTGTTATGGTTCAACATTAAACTTAACCGAGGACTGTTTTCATTTTATATTTTTGAGGACTATAATAGATATATGGGCACATGGTGTGACTGTAAATGCAGAATGAAATTGCTTTTTTACATATTTTGGGTAGCTTTTTCCCCAGTAATAAAATAAATGATCAACTTTTTAAAATGTATTCAAGCCATATTTACCTAATATTAAAGGACCAGTATTATGTTTTTCCCAGTCTCAGTTTTGTGTAGTTTTATCACACAATCAAGTAACTATGTAGATGTATCTATCAGTTATTACTGAAAAGAAATTTGACTTCGTATTTTAACACCTTTAAATTGGGCCTCTGTCTCTTTAAGAAACACTTCCTCTTTCTGAAACTGTCTTCACTAAATCATCACAACATGACTCCTCCATTAACCTTTTAACAAAGTTTTTACTTTACAGAAGCTGCTGAGCTCTAACAATGAGCTCAACAGTTCCACCAGGGGTTTGCTAATTGCTGCTAGCTAGTCTGTAGGGAATTGAGTGGAGGCTCTCTGTGAGGTGGAAGTTTGACCAGGAGCTGGCATAGACAATCCAACCAGACATTCTGCACAGCTGAATGGTTCCATGGAGATGAAAGAATTTCTAAAACTGAAGGAATCAAAGCAACACATCAAGTATGTTTTTGTAAAGCTAAAAAAAAGTTGATTTTACATTATACTGCCACTTTAAAATTGTTTGATGATTTGAAACATTTAAACATTTAAAGAAATTTTTTGAGGAGCAATTACTTATTTCCAGCATTGTATCTGTTATGCTGGGAGACATGTGCTCTTCAGAAATGTTTATGGTTTAACATAAATAAGCCTAAGCGCTGGGAGTGAATATTAGATGTCTTAAACCAATTTGCAAATAACAGATTGAGCTTCTCTCTCACTGCCGCTTTATGATATTACCCTCCACTTGTTCTTTTGACAATTTCACGCAGACACGAGCTCCCACACGCCAGCGTAACCGTGTTACACCCCTAATCTCATTCATTCACTTCTCTTCAATAAGTGACGGGAAAAGAAACTGTTGCATCACATGACTGGGCAGAGTTTCCAGGAAGCTCTATTAAAAAGCAATCCTCAATTTGTTTTTTAACCTCCGCTGCTGCTATTTACCCTAAGTATTAGTAATCTGTTTAGAGCGCTTATGGTTGTTCAGAAAGTGCTTTTTCTCCGCACCAAGAGTCATTTATCAAGGATGAGTGAAAAAGAGAGAAAGGAGAGGAGGGGGGAGTCTGGAAAGTGTCTTGAATGTGTTCTATCACACACTTTTTAGTCGCTAATAAAATTGGACCAAGGTGTGTGTTTTGAATGCACATTTGATAAAAGCCCAACAGTTTGCGCTGATTGTGTTAGAGGCATTCATCTATAGTCATTTAGCCGCCGCGTGTGCTTTGAATTTACAATGAGTGATGTGGAGGGCTGTTTCATCTGGCCTGACTTTCACATGGTGAGGATTAGAGCAAAATATCTCAATGACTTCATCTTCATTAATATACCTCAATACACTACCGACCATTTTTATTGCTTTTGCAAATCAGTCATGATCAACAAAACTTGGCATTTTTGACTAACACATTCACAAAGAAACGCTAAAGTGAAACACTCAAAATGATGACAGTTAAATCAAAATATTTGACATAAAACAAGCAAAATGAGCATAGCTGGAGTTTTACACAACACATTTTCAGAGCAGAGTTAATGTCTGTAAACTGTGAAGCGCATTTCTGACAACCAAAAATTTGCAGTTATTATTATTAGCGAGGGCTTACCTGGTCCTGCGTCGTATTTTCCTTTGATTCTCATCTTCCCTTTAATCCTGTTCTCTGTTTGCTTGTCCTCCGCCTCGGTTGTCCCCTCCATGCACCTGCAGGCCTGGCCTCCAGACCCCAGACTGTCTAGCCAGAACACACCTGTTCCTCATGTAACTCACGGAACAGAGTGTTTTCTGTGTGCTACTTTCAGTTTATCACCAGGGTCCTTTCTTCTGCCAGGTCGGTAGGATGCACAGTGGAAACAAGTCTGAAAAAAGGCATTTGCAGATTATGTGTTTGGCACCCAATAACATTTAAATAGGACAAACATCGTCTAGCAACACGTGTTTCCATCATGTTTTTCTGATTCTATATCACTAGAAGTAAGGGTAGTTGAGTTTCTGAGTCCTTTGAGTCACTGGATTAGTGACCTCAGTGACCCAGAGTATCACACAAGTTCCATTCAAAGACTGTCCCCACTGATTTATATTAATAAAACATAACAGTAACATTTTACTGAAGAAAGTGATAGATCAAAATGATTTAAACTGGCAGTACTATGTATTTTGCAGGCATATCGTGGAATTTTATAGCACAACCAAGCAACTGAGTTACCTTCGGCTGTTATAAAAAAGCTATGTACATCAAATTTCTTAAAAGACATTTTAAACGGGCCTCTGTCTCTTTAAAAACTCCTGCTCTGTCTGAAACTCCGGCTTCAGGAAGTCATTGCAGCATCACTCCTCTTTTAACCCTTTAATGAAGTTTCTACCATTGTTGCTCTGAGACGTAGCTAGCATAATGAAGATGTGCAGATCCAGCAGGTGTTTGCTAACTGCTGCTGGCTAAAGTCTACGTATCGGTTTGGTTGAACTGTGGCGCGGTTCCATGGCAATGGGAATGACAAGCAGACAAGACACTGCTCCAAAAGAAGAAAGTGGACAATCGTGCAGGGCATTCTGGGTAAATACAACCAAAACAAATATGCGAGTCCCGCGCCAGTGGCAGAAATGGCCTCAGGCTCTAAAGTCTGATGCTACTCCATTTCTGTTTATATTTTATGAAGAAGGAAGTTGTGCTCAGTGTGTTCTTCTGAGGTTTTTGTGCTGTTTCCTTAAGTGGTTCTTAGCGCCACCACAGGCAAGGATGTGAACAGGTTCTTCGATTATTTTGGATTTGATTGACTCAGTGCAGCGTGAAAGAGAACCGCAGCAGCTGGAAATGTAACAAATGTCGCAATTTTTGTCCCTCATCAAACCGAGTTTACTGGACTATCAAATGTGAAAACAGCCTGACAGATTCAGCTGCTGCTTTTCTAGAGTCTCTTCTGTCATTCGTAATTTATAGCTATTAAACTGGAGTAAACTAGATTTAAGTATTCTTATTTAAAAATAGATTATGTTAAAACATCTTTCATTGTGTGTGAATGAACATATAAATATTTTCTTCATTTTGGTTTAATAAATAAACATTTTTAAGTATCAATAAGCGTGCTTAAAGAAACTGTCCTTCCACTGACTCAATTGAGCTTTGACAACCAGGTGAGTTTTAAATTTTGAACTGAGTAAACACTGTCCAGTTTTTAAAAAAAAATCTTTACTCAGTTAATGATCTGCTCCAAATTCAATGTCACCTCACAGATAAAAAACAAGAGAGACAATTTTGAAGAAGTTGTTTCTTCTCTCAGCGCATTAGCAAATGTGCCCACAATTATTAACTGTCAAATGTGAAGCGATGTCATGACTTTTCCAAATCTTCAACTTTTCTTTTTTCCCCTTAAACTGAAATTTGATCCCCACAATGACACAAACTCAATGCTGTGTCCCTACAGCTGCGTGCATGTGGGGCTGAGCGTGCACGTGGGGCCGAGCGTGCACTTTTGGCCGAGCGTGCACGTGGGGCCGAGCGTGCACTTTGCTGACACCGTTCTCAACTGTTACCCGTCTGACAACCTGTGATTGATTGGCTGCTAAATGCTCCCTTCACACCCGTGTGCACGCCCCTGCACGCACAGACACAGTAAAGTCCATTATGCATCTATCAGTGGGTCTCTCCTAATCCTAATGAGAGGCAGATGCAGGCTGCTGCTGCTGCGGAGAGCCGTTTTCTCACACCTACGGAAAGCAAATTTACAGAGACGCCGTCTGCATCAAACACACTTACAGAAAAAGATGTGAACACACACCCTTTCTGCTTGATCTGTTTAGCGATTTCACACATGCACATGTTTCTCTCTGTTTTAAATTACACACTGACATACACACGTTTCAGTATCCATTTAAAGTGCTTAGCTGTAGTTGACAACAATGATCAGAAGTCTCCTTGAGAGGAGCTGGTAAGAAGGTGAGCTGTCTTCTTCACTAAAACCACTCATTACTCAGCTCCCTGCCTGCTTGAATGGCCACAGTGTGCATGTGTTTGGGGTGTGTGGTGTGCGTGTGTGTGTGTGTTTAGGAAAAATGGTACCTGGACGCACCCATCCCCCATCTCTTACCACCATCTATTCCTTCTTACGGGGAAACATAGCAAAGTGGATGGAGATTGAAATCAGGCCTAAGTGAGTGTCTGAATGTGTTTCTGTATGGCGGCCATATTGATTCCATTTCATATTACAGCAAATGCAACCTGCTGGGAAAAGTTCAGACCCCGCCGGGGTTCCTGTCCATTGTTTTCATAGATGCTGGAACAATTCTCAGAGAGGGGAAATATACAGTTTGATATGAAGGAAAACTGAATTTACCTTTCACTTCCTCAGTCAGATAAATACATCTAATATGCAAATCTAGCAGAAATACCTGTAAGATATTGTCCAGTAAAAGTGTCTGGCAGACAAAAAGAGAAACATTTATAGCTGTTCATCACTGATTATTTTACTTGCTGATTTATCTTGCAGTCAAAAGTGTATTTTGGTTCATTTGCACAATCCTACTTTTAAATAAGTTGTGGTATGTAAAATGCAGTTAAAATTCCGATTAGAAGGTAAAATTTGGAAAAATGCAAGAATGGACACAAAGATAGTTGAGTTCCACTGATAATGCTGCTTAAAAATGTCTCTGTATCTGTACAAAAGTTCACAACCGCCTGCAAATAGCAGAAATCCATGAATATTTGATAGTTCCTCTAAAATTACTTACACCCTGCATTTTTACCTTCGAACACCAAATATTCCTTAATATCTATTAGTACGCACAGTGGAAATGGTCGGGATATCTGCAGAAGTTGAAGAAGCTGGTAAGAAAAACTAAAGGCAATCGTGGACTGGCTGCCTTGCAAACGCCTCGCCTTAGGATATAGCATTAGGATATGAAGCAGCGTTGTGCCGTATTTCAATTTTCCAAGCTACATTTTCTTGTGAATGTTTTCAACACACTCAGTGAAAAAAATTAGATTATCCACAAATAATTTGGGAGTCGAGTTTCATAGAAAAATGTATGACCAGGTGAATCCGTGAAATTCCACTGTAATTTATGGAATTCAACATTTTGTTTTCATCACAGGTGAGAATAACAGAGTCACAGCACCAGTGGAAAACAAGTACTGACCCGTCTCTTCTTTGATCTCTCATTCTTATGTGCTATTAGCCACAGCTGGTGGCTAGCTGGCTGGCTAACAAAAAACACACAGTAAACCAACAATCAAAGATATCAGTTGATGCACACAAAGATATATTCATGGATACATACCTCAGATTTTTCAGAACTGTAAAAACAGTAAAGGACTCACTGCAGAGCATAACACCTGCAGATGGTTAGATTTTCTATTTAGATGTACGTCTTGTTTGTTATGCTTATTTGTTTTGCATGTTAATAACAGATCCAAACTACTATAGATGTAAATAATCAAACTTCAAAAAATGAAACTTTGGTTCTGAATAGCCTTATTTATTTTCATAAATAAATAAGTTATAGAAAACTGCAAAGTAAAACTCATTGTTGGCTTTTCAAGAGACGGACAGGATGCAGAACAATGGGAAAACTAAGAATCCACAATATTCGTTTTATTTTTAAAATATAAAAATATCTCAGACAAGGTCTCTGTCTGGCCCTGTTTCTTTTTAATATTTTTAATGTAGTCATAGATTAAATGTCCATGGTGTTAATGAGGCATAGTGCCATTGTTTATTGAGCTTTGTCAAATAGTCTAATTGCAATTTTTTTAATAGCAACCGAGTCAGGTTTCAAATAACCATGCTTTCTCTTCAGGCAAAAGTCTTTCTCTTTCAGAGACCGCCTGTTCATTAATCCTACTCTGTTCTCTCTTTCAGTTGCAGAGATAAATGACACTCAGGTGGGAAAATAATCCTTCCCTTTCCTCAAAAGACAAAGAGGTGGGCTCCTCTAATGATCTGTCTCTGCATTACCAATCTCTGCGTACTAATGACTCAGGTCTCTTAATGACTAACTGATGATGTGGGAGGAACAAAGAAGAAAATGTTAGCGTCTCCATCTGCTCAATATTTATTATAATTCGAGGTAAAGTCCGTTTAGGGAAAAAAAACTTTGGTGGTTGCATCATACTGATGATTTGATGACGTAAGAACAACAACATTTGGTCCTTATTTGACCAAATGTTGGTCAAATTTTCACTAAGTCTTACTTAGTTGGTCTTGGACTCCATTTCTGTTGTATATTTTGGCTTTACTTCAGATATTAGACAAAACCTTGGCAGTTTTTAAGATAAAATGTTTAGCTGAACATTTATCTTAAAAATAAGATAAATGTTCTTATTTTTAAGAACATTTAAAAATGTTCTTTTAAAAACCTTGAAATTGATCTAATGAGGTGTTCATGTAATATGTATGTAACCCAGATAACTGGGTTTTCATGCATAAACCTGGACATGCAGCTTTTCATAGATCAAGGATTATACGTCAAATCAGCCAAACATTTAGAAACAGTAGAATTACATTTAACTGTAAAGATCAGATGTGTGGAAGCAGACTTTTTAAGTAAAGGGCGAGGATATACGAAGTGTTTTTATCTCTTACACTGTCATGCAAACATTGAACACCCATTGAACTTGTTTACATTTTTGTACTGCCAAAAAGAATTGTGTCCTTTATTGGGATTTTTATGTAACCGACCCAGCAGGAAGCAGAGAACATTTCTCAAATACTATAGTTTTTTTTTTCTAGTTTTCATTTCATTTTCTTTATTTAACCAAATTAGAACCTCAGTGAGATTAAGGTCTCATTTGTAAGGGCAGAAAATAAAAAGGGTTCGACAGTACAAAGATATTTAAGACAATTTAAAACAAAAAAAGAAAGAAAAGAACTTAGGAGAATGGACACTGGTTACACAACTTATCTTGTTTTCTTAAGAATAGTTTGAAATTATAAAAAAAATATAATAATAAGATCCAGTATATGTTGAGATGAGACTGGAGACGATATAATGCTATAAGAGTTGCGAGAGAGTTGAATTCTTGTTTCCCTTTTTTCCTTCCAAACACGTGGAGGTGAAGGAAAATGTTGCAGGGTGAAGTGAATGGCCTGCTTTATCTGTCCTACAGATGATCTTCTTTGAGAAAACAATCCCTGACCTTGCGAAGTCATTCATTAATGTCCTGCCAGTTGTCTTAGTTTGATTGACAGGGTCTTTAAAATCTTTTTTCTCCTTCCTCTGCCATGCTCGCCCTGTGCTACATGCTTCTCTTTGAATTCCATGATGGTAATCATGTCAGGAATCCAGACGTTTTGTTCTGTGTGGTGGGTTTTTTTTCCCCTCCCTCTCCTTGCTGCCTCCACCAGAGGGCGCAGCAGAGCCAGGTCTTCTTATTGCATTAAAGTCTCACGGTAAATCGCCACCTCAAAACACACCTCAAAAAAATCCTCCTGGATCGCTCGCCACAGAGGATACATCACTACTGATTACTACTGATGCTCTCCTTCCATCAGTAGTAAGGATGAACTGTGGTGGTTAAAACAGGCTTCTCTGTTTTAACCCTTGTGCACGAGAGGCTGAAGCCATACTGTTGATGCTGACGGTGGGGGGGCATCAGCCAAGGCGAAAATGAAACAGGAGCTCACACATCGCTAACAACAAAAAGAATGTACTATGAATGCTTTGAACATTTTTATGGGTTGTTGAAGCATAGAGCTCAACCAAATGAGCATGTCTCCACTGATCAATGTTCATTTTTTACTGAATATAAAGCAAATAAAAATAACCATTAAATGCAAGTTATTTCTAATTTTTTAACTTTAATAAAAGGAATATGAGAAAAATACATGGATTATTTATAAATTAGATATTTTTAGTCATGTTGCTCCAGTTTTGTTCAACCCAGTATTAGCCTTTAGCACAAAGCAAACTGCTAGTCAGCTAGCTAGCAGGCCAACCTGGCGCTGCGATGGTGATGTAACGCAACACAAAAATGTTACATTGGTTAATGGCGACGTCTATTTCTCTGTGCCCAAAATCCCCGTTTTTAAACTATTGCCTTGACCGTAATGTACACCGTTGATAAAAACAGAATTGGTAAAAACTTTGTCAAAAAGGCTAAAAATTCTCGTTAAAACTTTTTTAAAACCAGACAGTCGAACACAATTCATAGAAACATGAAATACACTGTCAGACAAAAAGGACACTCATTTGAAACCCCAGGACTGATGTCTGATAAAAACAAGTTTGTTGCAATGGCGCCATTAAGAATCCTGCACTTAATGGCGGATCTGGACAGATCACCAGTCTGTTTCTTTACTGGAAGCTTGTAAGAGTCCTCCACTGAGGTTTCTCTCCGTTGATTTTGTCACTCCACACACTGATGGCTGAGAACCGGGAGCCCCACAGTTCACTCTCCAACGACCCTCGGACCAGA
Organism: Phalloptychus januarius; assembly: GCA_902982915.1. Lineage (NCBI taxonomy): Eukaryota > Metazoa > Chordata > Actinopteri > Cyprinodontiformes > Poeciliidae > Phalloptychus > Phalloptychus januarius. Next base: position 1,932,686 of record CADWAE010000469.1, on the reverse strand, counting down.
CATGACAGAAAACTTTTCAGTGATCTTGGTTAAAATGCTGACATCTTGTTGGCCCTCTATAAAAACAACATCATCAGCGTAGGCAGATAAAACCATATTGTTATTAAAACCATGTAAAACCAGACCATAAACACTTTCTGAAGGAGAGGTTCCAGAGCGAGTGCATAGAGTGTGCAGCCCTGTCAAACGCTTCTACACACTCTAACAGGAGCACAAAGGCCACCGTTGATCTTCAGCACACTCTCAATGCCACTGTACAGCACCTGGATCTTGGCAATAAGACCATTTAGTCTAGACATTTAACACAAAAGTAAAAATCTGACTTATGCTTCGTTCATTACCAGAAAACTCTTTTGAAACACTAATCTTATTCTACTTAAGAATTGTGGATTTGGTAAATTTTTCAGAAACGTGAAAATGTTTTTTTGCTTTTCAACGCCCTCCTATGCATTGCTATGGCAACCCCAAAGATAAATGGTCTGAATTTATACACAGCACCTTCATAGTCATACGACCACTCAAAGCAGTTTTAAGTACTTTACACTGTAGCCACATCTGCCGGCTTTGTTCTTGTGCTGTTAATTTACCACAGATTTGCTGCAAACCTAGCTGATGATTCAGGAAAGATACAATTGCTGCTTTAGTTTGAGTCCTTACAGCTGCAACATGTGTAGTCTGTGTAAACAGCAGGGGATGTAGGGTAGAGAATGCCCAACCGAACTGATGAAGGTATGTCTTACCACTTTCTAATAACAGAGTTTCTAAAAACTTTAAATCTGTTTATATATATTTTTAAAAAAAAGTCAGTTTCCATAAATGCTGTTTATCACCTCATATTGTGAGAGCTGGTAATATGACCTTATATTCAAGAAAGGATGAATAAAAAGCTCCCCACTTGATAAAAAGAAATGACTCCAGCACATTTCAGCAAAATGTGACCGAGTCCCTTGGCTTCAACTTCAGTGAGTGATCAAAACAGGAGAAAAAGTCTGGAAACAGTTAATGGTGAAGGACCATAATGCAATGCAACAGATTTATGAGTGAAACAACATAAGAGTTCAGTCTCTGTAGCTCTGCTGTGTGAAGGAATTTGTTCTATGAAATAAAACAGAAATCTGCTAAGAAAAAAACAAACATGTCACCCTCACTGTAGGTGTAGGGATTTATTATTACAAAGATGTGATGAATTGAGAGAAACCATTACAAAGAAAGCTTTTGACACATACACACTCCTACAGAACGGCACCTGCACATGTTGAAGCATGTGGTGTAAATTTGATGTGCTGCCATTTACAACACTTAAGCAAGATGCTTGCAAACTGTATCACTTTGAATTTGCTGTTGTGAGGATTTGAGTTTTTCTGTGCGTTTATTTTTGGTTTCTGTGTCTCTCCAGTCTCTGTGTTGTCCTGTTTACCCCTTGATTATTCCCAGGTGTGTCTCGTTCTGTGATTACCCTGTGTGTATTTAATGCCACCTGTGTTCCTGTGTCTTTGTCGGGTCCTCGTCTCATTTTGTCATCTCGTTGATTCAGTCTGCCATCGGATGTTTCTATTTAACCAGTTGCTTTAGCCTTCTGCTCAACTGGGCTGCCTGCTGTTTAAACCATTTTTGTGGACTATCCTCATTAAAATCATCATTTTCTTCATTCAGCCTGGGTCCTGCTGCGTCTGCCTCACCACCTCAAACCGCAAATCGTGACAGCTGTGTTTTTTTTTCTAATTCACACAACACAATAATTACAGTTTTAGTCTCAAATGCATCAAGATATTTTCAGAGGAATGTAATAAGTGGTCGTCAAATGGGTTTAAGGTCATTCAACCAAGGCCTGTTGCTATTTCCATTGTTGATCATGACTGGTTTTCTGTTGGTAGTTTCCTTTGGTGAACATAAAAAATAGTGTTTTTCTTGGCAATATGACAGTCCAAGGATCTCATGGAAGATGTAGAAAAGCTATAGAAAACTGTTAGCTGTGAAAGTTATGTGGAGAAATTTCTCTAAAACTGCATTAGTTTGTTCATTGGTAGGAGAAAGTTATTCAAAGATGTCACCATTTTAACAAGGTGTTCAAGATGATTAAGTGAGTCACGTTGAGATGAAAGGTAGTTGGTTGAAATGTTCAGAAACAGCTGAACTACTGGGAAAACATTTTGAATATTAACAGAATGTTTCAAACATCGTCTTAACTCTTGAACCTTTCCACACACATGTAACATTATATGTATTTAACGCTGAGAGAACGTCAACAAACTGATGTAGAATAACATTGGTGACGCAGCCAAAGCAACAGCATGATAAGATGATCACAGGGCAGAGACAAAGAGGCATGTTAGTTATGGACAAAGAGACATTTGGTCACCACTGAGAGGAGGAGTTAACTTCTGCTCTATCAAAGAGGGTCTACGGTTGAACACACACCCTTTGTTCCCATTCTTATAACCAATCACTGTATTTCTGCTCCTTTTCATTCTGCAGGATGTTGTGTTTGTGTGGTAGAAGTTTGTCTATATTGGGTGAATCATGTTCTCCACCAGAGAGCATCATCTGTTCTGGACCAGCTGGGTTCCTCTGGAGGGTGGAGCTAAGCAGGTGTACTCCATCCATCCATTTTCTAACACACTTGTCCCTACACTGTAAACCCTAATAAGTTCACAGAATTCAAAAATTATTATGTAACAGATTACATAATAATATATGAGTGATGTTTTTAAAGGTTTTAAGTTTACATAACATAAAAATGACATGTGCAGTTGGCTTAAATTATTTCAAAGTTAACTTAGAAATTTTGAGTTTTCTCAACTTATGATTAGGGAGTACTTCACGTAAAATTTTCAATATTTTCAACTCATATAATGCTTGAAATATACTTAAAATTTTCCAATATTCTCAACACTTGAAATATAAAATGTTTCTATTTTACTGAACTCATAATCTGGGGAACATGCACTCAAAATTAACCCCATAATGAAATACCGAAGTGACAATTTAACAATTTTTTTATTCAATACAATGTGCTTTTTAAAAGGCAGGAATCAGTCAAAACAAAGTGCCATAAAACAAAGTGACATAAATTAAAACAAACGGAAAAGGAGATGACTCCAGCACATATGATAAAAACTCACAAAGGATTTGTGATAACATTCTAGATTATAAGTATAATACATCCTCAACAACAACTAATAGAATGTGGAGCCATTTAACACTTTTTCAAAACATTTTGGCACTTGCTGCAAATTAAAAAAAACAAAACAAAACATTCAAATAAGGTACTTCTTGCTACTGTGCCGTACTTCAACTAATAGTCAATTCTGAGTTATTCACTCATTGAATAAATCATTTTGTAGTGTTAGGAGTCGCCCTTTCAGAGGCTAGTTGTCCTCAAGACACAAAACAACTTTTTGGATAAACATAAATGTAGGTTCAAGACTCTTTGGGTACTGCAGGTCCAGCGCATAGATGTACCCAAAGAGCAGGAGAAATGAGTGAGCCAGACTTGTTGGACTACTCACAAGTATTTCATCCTCCACAACAACCCTAATGCTCTCTGGGATGAACAGAGCTGCATCAGTAGTGACGGCTGTCAGAAGAGCCACCGGAGTGTCAGTGAGGTCTACACCATCTGCTGACTGCAAAAAAACAAATACAAGAATGAGTTCAGTCCCTCAAGGATACAAATCATGATAATGATGTCTAGACATTACTGTCACTTAGCACTTTGGACTTAGACTGCAACTTAGCTACATGTTTAACCAATTGTCTTTGCGTATGCTTACATCTTATGTTAGTTTCACACTTATCTGTTAGCATACTCTTTGTTTAGTGGAATTTACACTTACCTTTTAATTTATGTAATTTCTACATGTCGGTTTGCAGAATAACAAATAAACTCCATAAGCAGATCCTATTCCAGAAATGAGGTTCAACAAAGTTGAGATCGTGCCTGACGACTAGTAAAAAGCCACCATCAATGGAGCTCCGATACCGTGATTCACCATGGCAACATGGGAGAAAACAGGAAGCAAACATTTTCTGGAGGGACAACACATCCACTGAGAGTTCAGAGTACAGTTAAAGTTTTATTTTTTTATCAAACCAGTGCTGTGTGTTAGTAACTTGGCATGTTTTGATGACTTCCAGCTGATTTATGCAGGGTTAAAGTCAGCTGGCAGACACGTCACAGTAACACCAGGTGACTTCTGATGAAGATGGCAGGAAGTAATTGAAACATGTCAAGCACTGGTCTGATAAAAAATAAAACTTTAAGTATAATCTCTTCTAGACCAAATGAACCTGTTTGGAATATCAGAGTCCAGAGTTTGCTGAACCTCCTTTCTGGAAAAGTCCTCCAGAATGGATAACACAGTTTTTCTCTCATCTCAGGTTTCACTCCAAGTTTTCACATAACCTGCTTGCTTTCTGGTTCTCCTAGAGTTCTTTAAGTGATGTCATATGTTTAGGTTGACTGAATATCTAGGCAAAGGGATTGATAGTGAGGCCAGTATATTTACGTTACAGGTCCTGAAGAACTTGGAGGCATCTTCACGCAGGTATAGAGGAAGTGCATAAAGGATGAGGGCCCATCATTGTATTATATAATACACAAATACAGAGCAAACTTTTTATTCAAATTAATAACTTTCTATTGTAAATAATAACTCACAAAGGAAAAAACTTAAAATTGTAAATCAAATTTTATGAAAACAGTATTTATTAGGACTTCTTCAAATTGAAGTAAATAAGTATCATTTTAAAGGTACCTCTTTCTGATGGAATACATCTTGTCAAGACCTCTATTTCTGATGAGATGACAATGTGTCCATGGCATAATCCCCTAACCTCAGGGCACAGTTGAGGCACTTTACACTGTGGCAGCTGTCTCACAGTTGTTTCTGAATCATGCAAAGTTAAATATTTACCTGAAGGTCATAAATCCTCATGAGCTTGGTTAGCTCCTCCGCTATCTTGCCAGTCTTGGTGGCCTTGTCTCTGAACAAGGTGATGAGTTTAGGCGTGTATTTGTCCAGCTCCTTGTAGAATTGATTGCGCAGGTTAACGTTGTTGATTCGGTGAAACTCTGCAAATACCTGTACATGGACACAATTACACAGAAATGTGCAAAGATGAATTATGAACAGAATTGTTTTATTAGGGATGAGTCAGAACCAAGGTCAAAATTGAAAGTTGAATGTCATTCTTTAATTTGAAACAGACTGTACAAGATTTTTTTTTCTTACCTGTGACTCCATAAGTAGGGCTGGCCATCTGTCCATGACGTCTCTCACCCGTAGAGCTACAAGAGCTCCAACGATTACTTGGCGACGAAGGGCATAGGTTGTATTCATGAGCTTGCCTATGACCAAGTGGTTTTTCTCAGCCTTTTTGACTTCGTGTATGATCTCTTCTCTCATTGTTTCCAGAGTGGCTGCGGTTTGATCCTTTGGTAGGTTGATGATGTAGTTAACCTCAGCTTTTTTAGCTTTCTTTATGTTTGGATGAGGGTGTTTATTGTTGGGGTTGTTTCGGCTCCGCCTCCCTGTATTGATGGCTACTTCTACAATCCCAGCTTTGGCCAGATTGCTACGGTAAGACCCAAGCTTGTATCCTATGTGACGTATCCATCCCAGCTCCCCGCCGTCTCCACCAGCCGTCATTCTGAGACATGGATAAGCTGTAATCAAAGCTTGAGCAGCCATTGCCAATTCTTTTACATTTAGGTATGGCTTAAAACTGTAGATTGTTTCAGCCATTTTTTTTAAGGATTTCACTTTTATGTGACCTCTTTAACTTCAGCAATTTTCCTGATTCTTCATAAACACGATTTCCTTCTTCTAATATATGTTTAATTTCATAACCAAACACAGGAACAACAAAGTGATCAGGCCAACTCTTCTGGTGCTGTACCGCCGGTACATGAGGGAGTATGTCTGTGTCCGAAGATGCAATAGATGAGGTGTGACCTTCAGGTCTGATGACTCTCAGCGTGCCCTTCTCTGGTTCCACACAAATTAGCTAGAAAATATTGAGCTCTATTCAATTAAAATGTCATAAATGTCAACAGAGCTCAAAACTTTATAGTTTGGTCAACTGCTTAAGGACATTTGACTGTTGTGAGCTTATAAGTTATGAGCTAGTACAACTGTTGGGGTTTACAGTGTAGTGGAGTCTGGAGGATTGCAGGTGCCTACCTCCAGCTAACGTTCCTGGCGAGAGGCGGGGTCACCCTGGACAGGTCGCCAGTCTGTTGCTTCAGTGAGAGTCTAAGAGGACACAGTGGAGGGTTTTGTCCCCTCTGTATTCTCTCTCTGGAAAATATTTCTTTGTGCTTTCTGCCTGACACCAATTCCTTCCTCGTGATCTTCTTAAAGTTTTCCTTCGAGCTGTCTCCTGGACTCAGTCTTGAGTACTGCTTCTAGACCTTTTGAAGGAACAATAGAAAGAAAACAACACAACACCCTAGATATCTGCGTCTACACCCGCAGAAAGAGAGAAGATACCATTATAACAATAAAACTGTTCAGCCTTCCTCTGTTTTCCTGGAAGTTCTTTGGATTCTGATTTCCTCAGTTCAGAGCCTGAACCCAGACATCCATGAAGAGATTCCAGGTATCTGGCTTGAGCACATCAGGTTAGATTAGTGTGGCAACCTGAACAATAATTAATGTTTCCTTTGTGCACGTTTTCTTGCTACTCCAATAATGTCTGCATTATTAAGTTATATAAGCGTTGTTTGTTCCATATTCAGTGTTAAAGCAGAATATGTTTTCATCCTGGCTGCCCAGTGGCGCAGCTGTTAGAACTGTTGCCTTGCAGCAAGAAGGTTCTGGGTTCGATTCCCGGCCCCGGTCTTTCTGCGTGGAGTTTGCATGTTCTACCTGTGCATGCGTGGGTTCTCTCCGGGTACTCTGGCTTCCTCCCACAGTCCAAAAAACATGACTGTCAGGTTAATTGGCCTCTCCAAATTCTCCCTAGGTGTGAGTGTGTGTGCCTGGTTGTTTGTCCTGTCTGTCTCTGTGTTGCCCTGCGACAGACTGGTGACCTGTCCAGGGTGACCCCGCCTCTCGCCCGGAACGATAGCAGGAGATAGGCACCAGCAACCCTCCCGACCCCAGTAAAGGACAAGTTGGTTCGGCTCAACTTGATCTGTTGTGGTCAGGTTGTTGAAAATTCACTGCATGTTTCAGTTTTGGTTTGTTTTCTTTGCTCTCGTTTTTACAGAGTGATGAAAACTAAACTCTTGATAGTATTAGTTGACTTGCCATTAAAATAAGCATTTCAGTTTCATTTTGAATTAATTTATCAAATGCATTTTCTTGTGGCTCTTGTTTTCTTTCTATACATGAACACATTCTCTTGTCTTTAGCTTTCATCTCTGTTTATCAGTGTTGTAAGAGCCCGTTGAGCCATGCAGGTTTATTTACATTAGTAAAAATGTAAATGTATCTCAGGCTTGTGTGGATGAACTTCGATAATTTATGTCCATGCTCACATCTGCATTAACTCACACTGGGAGGGTGTTGGGGTAAAACAGATGACTTGCCACGTCTGTCTCCCAGGAAGTGCATCTTCATTAGTAACCAATCAAAATCCAATTACAGCCACTATCTTGGCATATTAGGGCCCTGGCATTAAAATGATATGGTGTGTGGCTATATTTCCAATCACTGCAGACTTTAATTACCATCTCATAGCACACAGACCACTCTGTTAGGACACGGGTGGCAGCTGAGACATGGGAAGTTAGGAAATGGTGGAGAAAGAGAGCTAAGAAAGAACATTACTGTGGAAAAAAGATAAGTCTCAGTAAAAAAAAAAAAGAAGAAAATGTGTGGGAGTGCTGGTGTGGGAAATGTTTGCAAAAGCGTGTGTCACTTCGATGTTCGCCACACTTGTCTTATTTCAGCTGTGCACACGGCAGTTAGAATGGGATTTTTTTTTTTACAAACAAGCCGCAGGCCGGTTGATATTAGAGTCTTGTTTAAGATGACAGCCCACAGCACAGCAAATGTTCACAAACAGGCTGCTGGTCTTGACTGACAATCAGGTTTCAAGTCCCTCAGTCAGGATGAGAGCTTTGCCGACTCATCAGTGACTGGGTACGAAGAGTAATACAGAGGTGCAATGAGAAAAAAAAAGCATTATTGTATTGGTCTGGCTTGGTTTTTCCTATTTATTTCTTCCTATTTTCAAAATTAATTTAGCAAAGACATATAAAAACTGACTGTGTTCGTTTGGCAACTCCAGTTGCAGACTGCACACAAGCCTCACAAAGACTTGCACAGTCTTTGAATATTGTCATGTAAACAACCACAAGGTCTAATGTATCTTACTGGGACATTCTCACTACACAAAGTACTGCGTAATTATGAGGCGAAAGGGAAATGAAACAGGTTTTGTCAAATAAATAACAGAAATCTGTGGCATACATTTTGTGTTTTGTACCCCAGATTCAACTTTGAAACACACACTTCATTGTAATTACAGCTGCAGGTCCTTTGGTGTATGCCTTGCCAACTTTTGCACATCCAGACACTGAAACCTTTGTCTATTCTTCTTTATAAAGTAGCTCTGGTTTAGTCAGGTTGGACGATGAGAGTGTAAACCAGTTTTCAAACCTGCTATAGATTCTCATTTAGACATAATTCTGGATCTTCAATGGGGCAATTTTCACACATGAATATCATCTGATCCAAACCTGTGTACTGTAACTCGCTGTTAGAGATGTCCAGCTGGAAGGTGAACCTCTCATTACTCAAGTGTTTTTAAAGCCTCTTGCAAGTTTTATTCACCAGAATTGTGTTGCGTTCAGCTAAATTTTCCTACTATAAGCTGCGTTTCCATTGCAAATGTGCACAAAACCTTCTCAATATTATATGTCAAACAACACAATTTTGCAATTACGGCGTTTCTGTTAAAAAAGCAACGCAATTAAAATCACATGCGAGTAAGTCTGTTCAATGTGGTAAGTCTTTATTCATTTTCTTCTCCGTGGTTTTGAGCTGGCGGTGACAACCGGCTGTTGACCATGTGACACCAATTTTGACTCGACCAAATGAGGAACTCATCCTTGCAACAAAACTTATCGAAAAACAAGTTGTTTTTTTTTGTTCTTTTTTTAAATGGTTTTTCTATTCAACAAATTAGTTTTTTGAAATGTCAAAACTGCTCAGCTATATGGTCAGTGGAAATGCAGCTACTCAGACCAGGTTTCAGGTTCTCTACTTTTGAAAACCACCATCATGTTTCACTGTGGGGATGATGGTGTGCTGTGTTTGGTGTTGAGTTGGTCCTACCTGATGGTGTGAAGGTTTCGAGCAAATGACCAAAGTGTCTTCTATCCCAATAGCATCACCTTAAACTTGCTGATCACCATGGAAACTCAATCAGTGCAAAGTTTGCGTTAAGACACTTTGACGAAGAGTGAACTGCTGCTGCCCAGGGTAGTTGGTCAACAGCTTTGAACCTTATTAAAATCATGATTAGAAAGCTTAAATTTGAATTAGGTTAGATTAAAATAACAAGATATTCAAATTGGTTAAATTACCTGAACACCTTCCCCCTCACCCTAAGACAGGACCCTCCACATTAGGACCAGCCTCCTCCTTAAGGCCCATCAGTCTTCCAAAAGGTGGCGAATATGTCAGACAGGGCCCTAAATAGTGAATAGACACACATACACACATAGAAAGAAACCGATGAAGAATACTTTGCCTCTGGGGGATATTTTAGAAATGGTTTCATCCACTGCTTTAAGTGATTTCATGAAATCCTCTGAAAATCCCAGAAAGTGTATTTCCATTGGCATCACAGCACCAAGGCGAGCAATAACAGACTGTAAAAGCAAACAGATGGAAGGTAATTGTTAAGTAACAGAACTTTGAATTTAAGACAATTACTGGAAGTCCTCCTCCGCCCCATCTGCTCCTTATGTTTTATCTTTTTCAGTTTTGCCTAATGGTTAGTACAGCTTTTAGCTTTGTGCTTTGGTTTAAAGAATAAAATATCCTTTCTCAACATCCAGACTGAGGTCTGGATCAAATGGCAAGTCGGTCTAGACTCCAGCCAGTGGAGCCTCAGAATTCGACGTACAAACTGGAAAATTTAGAAGATTTTTGAATTTCACTACACTGAGTCACGGTGTAGTGACTGACAATGACTGATTACGAAAAGAAACAGTCTTTTGCTAACTTAGTGACTTTGATGCTACATTTAACTACTTTATCTCACAGTCATTCTGCAGCAAAACCCGCAGCAGCAAAAGCCATTTCACTCATACCTCAAATGAATAACGCACAAAGCAAAGCTAGAAGCGCGATCGATTGATGCTCGCAAATCCAACTTCAACAAATTCAACCCACCAAGGGGTTGTGTGTCTGAGTAATTTCCAATTTTTGAGAAAAAAATTGGAAAATAAATAACAGTAGCATGGAATGAGTTATGTAATCCATATCAGCATGAGTGAAGAGGAAATTAGCTCCCATTAGCTGGCATTTCTTTGATCTCACTTCTTTTATCTCCTCCTGCAGCGAAGAGCCTTGGCAGAGTGACTCTTCCTCAGAAATAAATGATAAAGCTACCCTTGTTTCAGAGGAAGTGTTGTTAAAGCTCTTGTGAATAAATAAGAACACTTTATTTGCTGAGGCATGAACCGTATTTAAAATTCAAGCTAAAATTATTCATAAATGATTTATAAAATCAGAGTGCTCCTTACGCTTCGCTATTAAAAACAAACTTCCGTTTTTTTTGTTATTATAGTTTATAAGTAGAAATGAAAGGGCGTTGCTTATAGCTTGATTGCTTTGACCTCACATTGAAATCCAGTTTTGTCTTCACAAGGTAACAAAGATCCCTGCAGTGAGTCTTCTCAGATCAGACCAGCTTCTTATTACATAGAAATTTCTCTCTTTTCTGGAGGTTTTTAAGAACAAACTGCAAACCGATTTGTTCTTCCAAACTTTTATGTCAGAATTTTATTATGTTCCTTATGTTTCATTGTTAGATAACAGAGTATTGGGGTTGCAAAAAAATTGCTTGATTAAAGTCATAATATTACAAGAATAAAGTCAAAATACAAAAATAAAGTTGTAGTATTATGGGAATAGAGTCATAAAATTACAACTTTATTCACATAAAGTTATGACTTTATTTTATTTTATTTTTACTTTTTCCTAGTATGACCCTAACACTCCGTCATCTTGTTATAGTTGGTGTATAATGGTACTGTGAGTTATGTTTTACAGTGCTTTGTGACTTTTGTGCCTGTGAAAAGAGCTTTATGAATATTTGCATACTTTATAAATATTCAGAGTCAAACCTAACATATTATTGTAAACATAGTCAAACTGGCTGGCCAAGAGCTTCAGTTGCCATGACGAGGTCATAAAACTAATGTGTCATATTTATTTTATCACTTGATGACAAATGTCTGCATGTGCTGAACTCATTCTTTGTTTGACATGAAAAAAGACTTTTATAGAAATACTTAAAACAGAGGCAGCAGCTGAGTTGAAGGATATAGAAGTACTAATTAGCAGCAACGGGGGGATTATTTTCCTGCCAGATTGTTGATCTCCCTTCATGTTTATCTGACACTCCTGTAGAGGAAGAGATGAGCTCATGTAACAGTATTAACCAGATTCTCTGTGCTGGAGGACAATACTGAGCTGGCAGCGCGACGTTTCGCCACAGATGTAGCGGTGGCTTTGTTGTGATCCCACTTCCCTCCTTAAAATAACATTAAAAAAACAAAATCAAAGCAGGTGGTAAACTGTATGAAATGGTGGTGAATTTACATTAAAAATAAAGCAGTTATTTTTTAGGAATTGCATTTGGATAGTTACAGAATGTGAAGATATGAACAAGGAAAACGATGCATTCCACTGAATGCATTCTTCCTGTTTCAAAGTGCTACGTCCCAATATAGCTTGCTATTCTGTACGATTCTTTTATGATGATTCAAACTCGCACATTCAAATATGAGCAAAAGCTTTGGAACAGCCTTTCATACAGATTTGTTACTGTGAGGCAATGAAATCTCCTTGTCTGACTGGGTAACCTGTTGCTCAGCACCCAGAAAATGTCCTGTAGTCCATGTTTATGGAAAAACTCCCTTTTATTTAGTGATTTAAATGCTTTCTCTGTCTCAGTTTACATTATTTATATCAATAAATAATTCACAAACATCAAATTCAAGCATTTTCAGCGGAAATATAGATCCATGGCACCTTCAGAATGGTGACTGGTTAATTCAGTTTGCAGCGCAGCAAAGGCTCTAAACACTCTTGACGTCCATAGTTCTCGTCTTCAAAAAATAAAACTGAATGAGTCAGAAAAACTTGTGAAACTACGGCCTTTGGAGCACAGCTGGTTTCCATCGACCGTAAAATCGGGCAAATTGGATTGGTAAAAATAAATGAAATAATGGAAATTTCATAAAGACGTGTTTTTTGATAGAAAAAAAGATGTTTTGTTCTAGGATGAGGTGGTTTTTCAGCAGCATTGAAACTGGTGTATTTCACAAAACTGAAACTGCCTTTGCATCACAGGAGTCATGTGATCAACAACCGGATGTTACTACTGGCAGAAATGATAAAGACGACGGCAGGAAGTGGTAGGAGGATTTAGTTACTTAATACATTAACAAACTTATTCTCAACTGATATAAATTGTGTTTCTAATTTAATGAAAACACAGCAACTGCGACATGGTGTTTTCTCGACATCAGCGGAATATGAACAAAGTTTTTTTTAACCGATGCACAAACTAAAACTTCAGAAGTTTAAGTGACATGTCATTTCATTTTCAATTTTAGTGAAGGACATAATACTTCAGGGTAGTTTTTCATCAAGTAAGCTTAAAAAGAAGAAAATGTCACCCGACTTTTAAAACAGCACATGTATGTGATGATATATAATTTTTAAATAACTGAAGACCATTTAATTTTGTTAAGGCTTTTATTGCCATCAAGGCTTTGGCAGCAAGACAAAAGCCTTGAACTATTGAAAAAGGAAGAGAGAGACAGGTGGAGAGGAGAGGAAATGTGTCCCCATTCACACACAGGACTCATAATAGCACCTCATTCCATTCAGGTCATATTCAGGGAAAATTACTTAACCTGAGAGTGGTACAATAATCAAACAAAAATGAACAGTATTCATTACATTTCAATATAAAGGCTCACCAAGGTCTCACACTTAATCAATTAAAAGTACTTGAAAATGTCACACTCTGAATGCCTCAATTGTGGAGCAAAAGGCAGGCCGAAGTTTAAAAAAATACTACATTTAATGATATATCAGTGCACAGGACTGCCTGCAGTGACTCTGGGTTTTCCTGACAGACAGCTCACACCAAGGCCGGCTTCCTGCAAACACCAGTTTGTCAAGATTATTTGAAAGGATGTGTCAGAGTTTGTGTGAATGATGTGTTGGATGAAGGAAGGTCTAATCATAAGCTCAGGAGGTTGAATGAATGAATAAATGAGTGGATGGATGGATGGATGGATGGATGGATGGATGGATGGATGGATGGATGGATGGATGGATGGATGGATGGATGGATGGATGGATGTGAAAACCCCTACAAAAACTAGGGGTGTTCCTTTATACTTGATTAAAGAAAGCCCCACTATGCTCTCAACACTCTCTACATCCTATACAGAACATGTGTCAAACTCAAGGTCTGTGGGCCGAATGTGGGCCACCGTAGCTTTTTATGTGGCTCTCTGGACTCCAACTGACATGAATAACCCCTCAGGTTTTTCAACAAATCTGCAAAACTCACTGAAAACACACTCAAAGTTCACACAAAAGCCACAGATTCCCAAAGTTTTTTCAGATTTTTACCGCAAATTTCCATGTGAACCAGGTTTAACTAACCCTCCTCAGAGGTTCTGAAACCAAAGCAAACTCTCCATTTTAAACTTCTATCAGTTTAAAACAATTCCAGATCTTTGCACTTTGTGAAACTTCACCTGGTTTTAGCTTTTGCTTAACATCTTCCTAGTGTGTTGTGACTGCTGTCTGAGTGTAAATCTTGTGGGATGTGCGACTGATAGGAGCGGAGCAGGATGGAGCTTTTTACACATGTTCCCTTGTTACAGTTTAGTTAACTTCTGCAAATCTTTTTTTTATCTTCACCAGGGTGAGCTACCCGTTCCTCTGTTTAGACAACAGTAAGTAGATCAACACACTTTTATATCAAGCATTCTCATTTCATTTTCTCAACATTATATTTATTGTAGGCTTATTAAAAATATGCCTCAGAAGCCCAAGCTCAACCCAACTCCAACATCAAGTGATCTTAGGTGGAAATGACAATTAGTTACTTGATGTCTGTTTTTCCTTTCTCATTTGTTTTCCAGACATTTTGTCCTTAACTGTTGCAATCGGGAGGTGAGTACAGAGCATGGTAGCTCACTTTTGTGTTTTTAACATGTTGGTGAATAGATGGGAAAGATTCACCATCTTTTCTCCCCGTTTTTTGTAACTGTATTTTGATGCCAATGTTAAATATATGTGATTTTTTTTATGCTTTTGTTGGTATCTAATAAAACCTGTAGCAGAAAATATGTTACATTTTCCAAAAGAGAAATAATCTGAGCAATAAAACCAAGCAACATTTTTTTGTGTGTCTTACAAGACGAATTGCATCGTTTTCATAGTTTTAGTCGTCATTCCACGTTTAGACAAAGAGCGTGTCGGTTGATTTGGAGGAATTATAGGTTCTGGTCAAGGTCACTTTCACAAAAGTTGACGAAGGAAAAGCCAATGTTTTATGTTGACAGATCACACCGAGACTTTCTCGGCAGGGGATCTGAACCTGCAACCTTCTATTCCAGAATAACAAGCCCAGGTATGAGATTACACTCAGAGCATACCGATGTGTGGCCCTTATCTGTATGAGCTGGGTGAGATTATTACAACTAACTCATTATCTCTCCTTTCAGATTTATACCACAGCAGAGGCTATTACAGCCACAATGGCCCACAGCCAGACGCTGAGAATAGACTCATTTACTTCAGTTTTATTACATTTGAGATAGCACTGAACTTATCTTCACGTCTGTCCGTCGGCCTTTATGAGTGCATATGTGTGTGCACTGAACCAGCCCACAGATTACTTTATTATCTTCAAGTTTCGATTTTGATGGCCTCGACTTTATCGGCCCGTCGCTCTTCTTCTCCTTAACAATACCCCAATTTTCATCTCCTGTTAACTCATTTTTTTTGTCTTTTATTTTGGCTCTCATCATCTCCTTCTTTTTTTTTTTTTTATGTGACATTATTGAGAGCTGTTAATGTAAATCTAGTCAGCAGTGGAAAGAATAGAGAAAAATAAAAATGTGGGAAAAGTTAAAGAATCAGGGAGGTAAAAAAAAATCTAAATTATTCACACCATTTAAACAGTTTACACTTTTTGTCGCATTATTGACACGAACTTAAATGCATATTATTACGATTTTATGTTGCTTGAACGTTTATACTTTACAGGCCTATAAATGCCCAAATATAAAAAAGGAGTGTACGATTTCCACTTAGTTTTTATTACTACTTAGAAACTGTGGCATACTCATATTACTTTTATAAATTTAGAACATACTTAGAAAGTCCAGAGGAAACTGACTTATACTTATTTAACAACCCAGAACAGATTAGAACAAACTTAGAATCCAGCAACTCTGAACAGGAATGGAGCATTTGTACTCCTGATGTAGATCAGGAGTATCTCATTTATATACTTTAACTTCTTTTGCTTTTTCCTTTGGCTTGTTAATTTGTCTGTATTTCCTTTGAATTCACGTAAAGCCCCAGATGCATCAGAATCAGAATCAGATGCATCAGAAGAGAATTCTTGACGTTTGCTTGTTTTTTTTAATATAATTATCATTACTATCCCTTGTATCAGTTAACATTCAAACTGAAGCACTTTTCTAGTTTTCCACACTTTGCTTCCAGTCCAGGGTTTAACAATCGATCACCAATATATCAATATATCAATATATCTTCATCACAATATCAGAGTACACAATAGTCATACAAGTTGGTAAATATACTTTGTGCAATAAGAAAGTAGAATTTTTCATACCAACACAATATTTAGCATTAGCATGAAGTGCTAAATAGTGTCAAGTCAGCAAATTGCCAAAAATGCTAAAGAATAGAGTAAGAAGTAGAAAGAGCGGAAAGAAATCAGGTATTTTGCCCTTGATAGTATCTCCATTTCCTTTACAAATATTTTCTGATGTTCCGCTGATATTGATAAAAGTTAATTTTGCAATTGGAGTTTCCATTAAATAAGAAGAGTAATTAAAATCACACGAGAATAAGTTTGCTGGCGCAATAAGTCATTAAAACACTTCCTGTCACTTTCCTCGTCTTTTCCGCCAGAAGTGTGAAAAAGGTGTTACGAATAGTGTTTCGAAACACATATTTTCGATTCAATAATGGCGCTTCTGAGGGCTATCCTGATACTGAAGTGAAACCCTTTTCGTAAGAAAGACGTATTGAATTCTTAGCTACATTTATAAAACTGCACCTATAAAACACAAGCCTGTTGAAAAAAGAAAACAGGAACAATGAATAGAGCACTGGTGCAGAAACACTGTTTCACAAGGTGTTTTATCTTATTGCTCTTCATGCTGATATGTGACACCTGGAAATGAGGCGCTGTGTGACTCAGGGTGAGAAGGAGCTGATAAAAGGAACTCCTGAGGGGAGTTTGCATTTGTTCCTGACATTCTTGCTGTTAAAATTCACTTTGCATAGCTATTCCCTTTCCCATCCTCCCTATTGCACAGCTTTAATTATTTTTGCGTTGTCAATTAATTGTTGCCTCTCCGGGTACTCCGGCTTCCTCCCACAGACCAAAGACATGACTGTCAGGTTAATTGGCCTCTCTAAATTCTCCCTACGTGTCAGTGTGTGTGTGCCTGGTTGTTTGTCCTGTCTCTCTGTCTCTGTGTTGCCCTGCGACAGACTGGCGACCTGTCCAGGGTGACCCCACCTCTCACCCGGAACGATAGCTGGAGATAGGCACCAGCACCTCCCGACCACACAAATCAATATGAACCCCTCACTTTCATCAGATTCCACTCAGACCCCAAAGGCCAGCATAGCGTCAGGCATAGATGCAGTGGTGTGGTGGTGTTGGATTATTTACCAACCAATATACAAACTTACCCATCACTGAATGAACCGTGAACTCCTCTGTCCATAGAAGTCAAAAATTTTCTTAAAGTTTGTCATGTAAAGAATAAACCAATTAAGCTCAACAAGAATATAAAAGATTGATAAAGCAATAGAAAAAATGACTATTTCACATTGTTTCTGCAGACATGGCCAGACATTAGAAGAGGCTGACAGTGGCAGTAGCCCAGGGCTGTGAGCTTTTGGGGAGGAGAGGTTAAAAAAAAGTGTTTTTCCTTTTGTTTTTTGCATGTTTAATACATTTTGATCCTGGTTTTGCATGTGGTATTTTTTTAAATGTTGGATTTGTATTAACTTAAGCAGCACTCAAATATTATTAAAAGTTAAAATGACAAAGTAGTGCGTTTTTGGGGTCTAACACAAGGCAATCTGCTAGAAGTTTTTAACCAAAACTGGCTCCAGCCCAGGGCCTCTATTCTTCTATACCTGGCCCTGGCTGCAGAAGTTAGCTTCACAGTTTTGTTTCATGGGGTATTACTTAGTGTTAGAGAGAGGTTTTCATGTTTGCATGGCACACAAATGGATCCAACAGATTTACTTCTGGTAAATAGATTCAGACAGTAAAGAGGTAAAGCATTTATTTTATTCCTAAAATAGAAAAGTCTTGCATTGAAAAAGTCTGTGCTTTGTCTTTTGTATTTTTCTAAATGTGTGATTTACACAACAGTGTAGATTAAATTACTGAGCTGAGGTAAAAAATATGTTTTGGTTTTTATGAGGAGAGTTTATGCAATCAATAAATCAACTCGAGCTGAAACATTCAGGTTTATCTTTAGACACACAGGTATAAATAAACCTAAATAACTGAACTGAGGAACAATAAAAACCTGACCTTTACGGACCTCTGAGTGGGCCGACTGGCTCTCAGTTTTCATACCTTCATATGTTTGATGTTGCAACTGAAACAGAGCGATATAACGCGCAGCACAATCCGTCTTTATAAAAGCACATTTTAGAACCGTGGCATTTTTGGTGCATAGATACAAAAACTGCAGGCGTCGCTAAAATCTGAATCATTACAGCTGAGTGCGGCACACCGCGGAAACATTGCCACTTCACAGATTTTGTTTTGTTTTTTTCTCTTTGTCAGATCGTTTCTTCAGATTTTTCTTCATCAAAGACATTTTTGAGTCAATTTGTGGGTTAAAAATGACCTGTAAAAAAGATTCCCTCAGGTCTGTTGAGTGCGGAGTGAGTTTGTGTGCATGTCTATAAATCACACTTTTAACAGACTCATAAGTAGCTTTCATTTCACTACCCTGGTGTTTTTAGAAAAATAAATAAAAAACTCCCATGAAAATCCTGTCTGCACTGATTTTCAGAGTGTGCGTGTAAATGTGCCTGCATCTGTTGGGGTAGGTGCGGGGGGGTGTGCGTGTGTGTGTTTGTGTGTGTGTGTGCGCGTGGGGGGTGCATGCGTGCGTGTGCGTGTAATGTCTTTATTTTGCTGACATTGGCAGTAAACAAAACCAGACATATTTGGAGCATCTTATTAGTCGCTGAAATCAGATGAAAGCAAAATGCAAACAAGCTCCTTTTTAAAAGATGTTCCAGCTCGACATTAATCATAAAAAAATGGATTTGATTTTATTAAACGCTCATCAAGATGAAGTGGATAATTATGAAAACTAACCACATGGGAAGTTGGCTTTTCGTCATGTTGTGATAAAATAAAACCACTTGATGAACTATAAAACGACACATGAATAATAATTTGGAACAAGCAAACAAAGCAGCAGCAGCCTTTATGAAGATCCACCGGTACCTTCTTTCTTCGGTTTCACTTGAAAAGACACAATTCTCTTGTGTCTTTGACAAAGTGACAAAGTTCTCTTGTCTTTATTACGAGTCTAAAAATTTGACATTTATTTTTCAAGTTGACAAACACACATTCTAGCAGAGCTTTCAGCCACTGTTCCCAACAGCAGAAACAATTTAAAGAGGCAGTATTTTGTAAAATCAATTTTTGGGGGCTTTCCACTATTTTATAATGTTTTTCTCATATCAAAATTCTTTCATGCATGTTTGAGAAATCCTCTAATCTCCCATTGTAACCATTCAGGGTGTCTTATCATACAAACTCAGTCCAAAACGCGTTAAAAACAATGTTAAAGGTTTAATGTTGTGAGATGATGAGCTCAAGGTGGGATTTCAGACAGAGTAGGAGTTTCTTAAAGAGACACAGCCCAAATTACAAGGCATAAAATTACAAATTCACATTACTTTTACATCATATTTTTATAAGAACTTAATGTAGCAGTCACTTGATTGTGTTATAAAATGACTATGTCCCTGGAAAATATGTAATACTGCCCCTTTAAACAATTCATAGTAATAAAATATACTCATTATCACAAAAGCTTTTTGGTAGTTGCTTTGGATTGTTTTGTTTTTTTTCGGTAATAAACTAAATTATTATTGGAAAGCTGCATTCTTAATTCATTTCTAGTTAAATTGAACACTCTCTTAATATTCTGAAACATCTAAGTGTTAAATCTGACTGTAAGCTGTCCTTAATAAAGATAACAAAAGAAACAAAAGAAAATCTGGAGCAGGAGTAAAACGTCGTGACATTGAAGGTTTGTGAAAAGCTGCGGCAGGAAGTCTGAGAAGGATGAAAAGGAAGCAGGCGAGCTCCGATATCAACAAGGACAAATGGAAATATTAACGCAATTAATTCTTAATGAGATGGAATAAAGAAAAGAGAACTTAGAGTTGCTTTTAATAATGAAAATGCCCTTGTTTATCTTCACTACATTATCTGCTAGGCTTATTGCTCTCAGAAGCAGCAGTCAAACAACAAATATTCACTGTGAGGGAAAGGTTCACGCACTTTGAGAGACACATAATTAGTGATGTTAGCTTGCGGCACACACACACACACACACACGCAATTAAAGGAGAGCCGTTAGCCTTCTGGTCTATCTGTGTCTACATACTTAATCTCAGCCACCACCCTGACTTTACACGTAGAGTCCGTGTCAAGCCTCACACACACGCCTGCACATTAGTTGGACAGATGAGCAGCGGGCCTGCCACCCCGATGCCGCCTCGTTTCATTGATGGGAGAAACTACAATAACTGCTCACTATCATTTTGTCCAATAGGCTTTATAATGGGCGAGTAAATTGCAAGATAATTAAACAGAATTTATCAAAAGGTAACTTACGCTACTCGGGCCTTTAAGCCACAATCATTTTCACGTCCAATGACACGTCTTGTGTCCCGGGGTTCATCATGTACACAAAATGACTGCAATGTTCCTACTTTTATGTGTATTTCTTTTTGTGATTAATAAATTATATAATATGTATGATTAATAAATTAGACAGTGAAATTTGGACATAAGCTGTATTTTATTAATTTCTAGAAAACAAAAAGTGTTATAATTTGGATATAACTGTATTCTGTGAAGTATAATTATTACAACAGAAAACCAATAATTTTAAAGTTCATATTTCATTTAATATTTTTCTGAAAAAAATTATTACAAAGAATATATTATATATATTATATATATATATTATATAATAATATATATATATATATATATATATATATATATATATATATATATATATATATATATATATATATATATATATATATATATTATGAACATTTTAATGTTTATATATATGAAAATTGCAGCTTGGGGAGCTAAAATACCAAGGTGTAATGCTATCTGACATCTGCTGTTTGTAAAGCAGCCAATTCAGAAGTGTCATTTCATTGTCTTTGTCCTGATTGGTTGCACCTTTAAGAGCGAAAATAAGGAAGACTGTAGATGTTGGATTCTGCACTAGTGCTAGAACTGATTCCATTGTGTACCAGTGGATTTTAAGGTGTATTTGGTGTTTGAACTATTCATGGGTTTTAGCCATTCACAGGCCAATGTTACCCCTAACCCGGTGAATCCCAGGGTTCAGCTTATGACCTCCTGTTTGAGCTGTGATCTCCTGTTTTCTGAAAAGTCTAACCCTGACTTGTAATCCAATAGATGAATTATTTAGCAGTTGCCAGGACAACTGTACATTTCTGATAACATTTTGCCCAGTGTGAAGTTTGGTTTAGAGTGGATTATATTGTGAGGATGCATTTCAAGAGGCTTGGCCTCTGAGTTCCAGTAAATGGACTGAAAACACAGGATCTGTTTCAACAAGATGGTTCAGAGAACTTATTTAAAATGGATGGGAGTTGCTGATGAATCTTTTGCTTTCAGTTGGTTTGATGCAAAATAAAGTAACCTGGGAAGCATCTCACAATCCCAGCAGTCACAAGAAGCTGCCCAGTATGAGCAGCAGTCCAGGCAGAAAGCTACCCAGCATGTTGTGAAGTCGACAGAAGAGTTGTGCAGCAGCATAGAATATACCGTAAAGAGAAAATGAAATGCTACGAGGTGTCACTGTGGTTACACAGACGTCGAGTTTTCAGATTACATATGGATCTATAAATCATATGAAGAGGAAAAGTCAGTTCTTCTTCTTGAGTTAACTCCTTTCATTGGCTCACCAGGGAGTCATGTTGCATTCCCACTGTAAGAAAATCACACTGGGGTTCACTTGCACGTCTACTGAGATCCACGTTTAAGCTGGGTCAAAGTTCAAATGAGCTTCCACATCTGCCCAAGCAAAGCAGAATGTCCGAAGAAGTGAACTCTGGTCTGTCCATAGCTCACCAAAGAGATCTGGTGTGAAACCAAGTTTAAAGCGGGCAGCAGAATGAACATAAAGGCCTAAACAACATCCTTACTGCCAACGTTTTTGGAAGCCTTTGATAGCGGTGAGACATACCTAGCAGAGTCCTTGTTACGACTAACCTGTAAGAAAACCCAAGCTTTAAGAAAGCGTGGCAATCTGCTAGCAACAAAATGATTCAACCTGACAAATTTCCTGTCATAAAAAGGTAATTATTTGGAAAACTGCCTGCCAGATACTCTACTGCAGACATTTGAAAGGTGGCCAAAGTGTACCCGAAAAGACAGATAAACTGGTGTGACTGAAACCTGGCCAAACTCTCAGCTTCCCCCTTACAGAAGCCAAGCGTACTTCACCACAGAAACCTAGTCAAGCTGTCAGCATTTCTTATAGCGAGGGGACCAAACTGGTTGGAATGAAACCCCTCTATCCCGCTCAGCTGAAGCCAATGGATCAATCTTACTTTAACAGCTCTGCTCACTCACACCACTGCACAGATGCCCATTCCTGCACACACACGCACGCACGCTTAGAGAAAAAGTGGGGCTGATTTCACTCTAACAGCTCTGACTCTCCATCCAGAACGCTCCTGCCGAGGGAGGAGAATTCAAAAAGAAGGCGAGTGAGCAAGGAGCACACATTTGACGGATGGAGTCAAAGACGAAGCAAATGGAGGGAAGAAAAATTAAAGTAGAAAAGGTCTAGCCATAAAATACTATCAAGAAATTCTTCTTTAGGTTTGGCACTATTTAAGAACAAATCATACAATAATTTTTTTTTTCTGTTCTGGGCTGTTTATTTAAACAGTTGGATCTAATGTAGGGCTTCCGTCTTTGTCATTCACCTTGGCATTGGGTTCAAAAGACCAGAACAAGAGTTCACAGGTTCACAGTGTGCTTTATGAAACACACTGTCTTTAATTTTCCTTGAATCCGTTAATTTGCAAGTTTTCTGCAGAAAAACCTCCATCTGAAGCATTCATCCTAGGCTATGGTATGGTTTTGACAATGCATAAAAAAGAGGAACATTGTCGGAAACAACGATAATAAGAGCATTGTGTGTTATGACGGGATCACACGCCGTCAGCTTTCAGCAGGAAGGTGCTAAGAGCACAGAGATGTTCTCACCTCCTTGAAAGCGTGTAATCAATGAGAAATCGTTCTGAATTTGTTTTTTTTTTCAACAAAAATATCTTTGTAAACTTTTCTCCTGTTTTAATATATAAAAAAATAACGTAATTATGGCCTAATTCAGCCTTTGAGATGTTATTTACACTTTATGTCCCGTTACATGTTGGTGCATGTGAAAAATGAACACATGTGCATTGAAGGTAGTAACACATTTTTTGCATTATTTTTTGAACCTACTAAGAGAGCGGTCTCTTTTGGGAAGAATATACGAAAAAATGCTGAATGTTACAAAAAGTGAAGCTATAAAAAGATGATCTTTTACAAACACTATTTTCAGATTGATTGAAAATCCATTGATTGAAAATCAATGGCAAAATGATTTTCAATCATTTTGCCATTGAAAATGATTCAGATATTGTGCAAGAAAATGTATTGAACATTTTTTGTGTATCTCAGAGACCTAACTCAGCCTGTTCAAAGGAGCATAAAAGGTCACCCGTAGCTTTCAGGAATGTGGCAAGAAGACAACCATTTTTTAAATGAACCAGTAAGATGTTCTATTTACAGTTTGGAAATCTGCTGCAACATTTTTCACAGACAGCCTGACTGAGTTTCAACTAGCCCATAAAAAAAGAGTGGGCAGAAAATTCAGAGTCTAAATGTGCAAAGCTGCCAGAGACAAACCCCGAAAAGCTGGAGTCACACTGGAGCTGTGAGAGATGAGACAAAATATGAAACGTACCAAAGGCTGTGAATACCTTTTCATGCCACTGCAAGTGTGTAATATGCATATTATTGTCTGGATTTTTTAGTCACGGAACAGAGCTAAAGGTGAAAAGCTCATTTCTATGGTCATGAGTGGTTATACATCCATCCATCCATCCATTTTCTAACACCCTCGTCCCTTAGTGGGGTCAGGAGGTGCTGGTGTCCATCTCCAGCCAACGCAGACGAGAGCCGGGGTCACCTGGAGAGGTTGCCAATCTGTCGCAGGGTTATGCACAGCAAAACCTCAAAATCTTACCAAGTATTTTTAACCAACTTTCTAATGCAAGTATCTTGGTACACAAAATTATGTAACTCATACATAATTTTTCAGCAAGATGTAGGAGCTTGTTTTACGTGAATAATTCCTGAATATTGATGAAAAAGTACTAGTTCCATTGGCACATTATTTCACTTATAACCAGACTTTTTTCCATGTTATAAATGAGATGGTTTTCCAATTAAACAATTTTTCATCAATATTATGTACTTATTGACTAAACAAGGTCCTACATCTGGCTGAAAAGTTACTTAGTTTTGATTTTCTTCAAGTGTACTGAGATATTTGCACTAGAAACCAAACCAACTGTTTTGCAGAGTTGGACATAACCTTTTTTTTTTTTTTTTTTTTTAATAAAGCTTTTTGAGGCGAAGGCTCTGTTTAGGTGACCGGAGAGGGAAAAAAAATTAGGATTTATGTCATACAAGGCATTGCTTATGGTCGTGTCAAGAGTGTTTGCCAGCTGCTGAAGGAGACATCAGGTGGTTGCTGGAGCAACATTACTGTATGATGGAGACGGAGCAGGCGAAAGAGATTGCTAGAAAGAGACAGGGGAAGGAATCCTTCCCCAGGGAGAAAACACTGCATCGCTTTTTCTGAGAGAGATATTGGCACAGGAGAACGGGCTGCAGAGTTAAAATGTCCTCTGTTAAGGCAGTGAGGCTTGAAGGCACAAACGTCACCGTGTGTATATGGAAGTGTGTGTGTGTCTTTTGTCTGCATATGTGGGCATCGTTTTGTGGAGCATCTCAAACATCCAGAATCACATGCAAATTCCGCTATAGTTCGACGGATTTGAATAAAGACTTTAAAATGTGTGTGGGACGGCGTGTGCACTGCTTCTCTTGTGTTTTTCAAAGGCTGAGTCGGAGATTAAATCAACTGAGTTCCCCTGGCTGTCTCTTTTTTCCTTTACACACACACGCACACACACACCCCCACGCACAGACACCGATTCTCTATCTGGAGTAGCAGAATTTAATCTTCCCCAGGTCAGACAGATGTATATAGAGGTAAGAGAAGCAAGGGAGCTGTGTGAGTGTTGTATATGTTTTTCAGCCATGTTAACCCCGGTGTTATGATGGATGGAGAGGCATAGTCACAAACACACATGCTCATTTTATGAAACCAATAACCTGCTCCTCAATTTGTTGCATAGTCTGGCTGCCATAGCTGAGTCAGTGGCTGAACAGAAAACACATATTCAAATTCCATGTCGCCCTTTGCAGTATTACAGGAACTAGACTGTAGGGTCTCTGTTATGCTCATAGCAGCAGCAATCATGTCAGCAGTCTGAAGCACATTCTACATCCTGGGTTGTTCTTCTGAGCAGAACAACAACCGATCCAGGTTATGGGACAAGATGACATACTGGTTTCACAAGAATAAAAATGAAACTAAATTTGAACAGATTTTTAAAAATCTCTCATTTTCAATTTTGGGTTGACGTGTGTGCAGCATTATTTATGTCCATGTATTTTTTACATCTTTGATGAAGATAATGTATTGTATTGTTTTTGTCATTTTCTTTATTATTTATTCTACACTGGCTGTTATGCTCCTGATTACACAGACTGGACTAATTAAAGTTTTCTTTACATGTTTGACCAATCGTCTGAAGCTGTTGTGCTGTACTGATACATTTGTAATTCAGTACATTTTTGTCAGGGTTTTAAAAACAGTTTTAGGTCAATTCACTACTGTTTTTCTGTATTGGATCAACCAATAACTTGTCATGGTATCCACATTTAATTGAATCATCCATCCATTTCTGAACACCCTTGTCCCTTACTGGGGTCGGGAGGGTTGCTGGTGCCTATCTCCAGCTATCATTCCAGGCGAGAGGCGGGGTCACCCTGTAGGGGTCGCCAGTCAGTCACAGGGCAACACAGAGACAGACAAGACAAACAACCATGCACACACACACTCACACCTAGGGAGAATTTGGAGAGGCCAATTAACCTAACAGTCATGTTTTTGGACTGTGGGAGGAAGCCGGAGTACCCGGAGAGAACCCACGCATGCCCAGAGAGAACATGCAAACTTCATGCAGAAAGACCGGGGCCAGGAATCGAACCCAGAACCTTCTTGCTGCAAGGCAACAGCTCTACCTGCTGCGCCACTGTGCAGCCCTAATTGAATCAATTTAATTTAATTGATTCTGAATCAATTAAACTAAATTAAGTTTTTGATATAGCACCAGTTCACAACAGGTCACATCAAGATGCTCTACTAAAAAATTGTATTCTTGTAAGAATGTCTGTACTTACCTTACCATCCTTCACATATGAATGTTTTCAGTGTACCTGAGTCCTCATCCATCCTTTTCTCAATCCCAGTTGCCTTAAAACTTCTGATCCTTGTTCTGACTGTAGAGTGTCTGGGATCTGGGCAGATTTCCGTTGGACATTCCTCGACTCAGTTTCCACATTTGGGCCCATGTTCTTTTTTCAGTAAATATGTTTTCCTCTCTAATGGCAGCCGTTGTACACAGTACTTTACTTCCAGATGAGCAAGGAATAAGATGTTAAGATGTGGATCGTGAAACTGTCTCCCTCCGGTCCTCGGTCTGACCATAACCTTATCAGGCATAAATCTTAATCTAATAATTTGAAGCTTATGAACATAAGCAAATGCATTTCTGAGGTTACCCATTGACCCAAAGACACCCATTAAGTTTAATTATTTGTAATCTAATACTAGTAGCCAGTCTTTTGTTTAAACAGCAGAAGGAAACATCTTCGTGGCTGGAGTTGAACTCTGGGCCAAGAGCAACAGAAACCGCCGACATACCCAGCATTCCACTGGGGTCCAAAAGGACATGCTGCCTTCTTAAATAAACCTAACCTTTAGTCTTTATCCCCAGCTGAGGATCACATGACTGGCACACAGAGCCAAAGGTTAATGCATTATTTAGATGTTCAGTATATGCAATCTCAAATCCGTCCATCGCCCACATGGTCAGAGTAATCCCAGCCGTTCTCAGTCCAGGTTTCCAAACCATTTCAGAGCAAAGTTTAGCATCCGTTCAGCCTGAGAACAGCAGCCAGTTTAAAGCCAGGTGTCTAAAAGGTAGTCCGGGTTTCCATGTGTTGCTAGCTTATTGTTTTCTGAATATATTGTAATTATCTGCACTTAGGTGTGCATGCTTTTTTTATTATCAGAAACAGCATCAAAGAGAGTGGTTTAAATGCAAAAACTGTTTCAGAAAATACCCAGTAGAGTCAAATGAACCTGACTTCAAATGGGTCTTTAGCCTGAATGGATGAATAGATGAAAGGGTCACTCAGTTAAAGATAATTACAGTCCAACAAATCTGTTTAAGAGGCATGATAAGGTCTTGTTAATGCAGCACAAATACACAGAAATTCTTCTGAGAAATAGGTTTTTTTACGGATGAGCTTTTCGTTTTTTTAAGTTGACTTTCTGACCTGTTTACCATCTATTCTAGACATTTCTGATAGTTCTGCTTTGTTGTCACGCTTCAGTGGATCAGATCAACAACCACTGCAGTGTTTGTTATAATAGGAAAATACGGCATTATTTTCCTATAATAAGGGCGTATTTGAGAAAAATAATAACTTAAGCCACTATTTGGCTTAAAATCACTTTGGCAAAAACATTACTTGATTGTTGAAGTCACAAAAACTGACTTTCTGTGGAGTGAATTCAGCAACCAAAGCTGTTCCTGTACAAAGTCCCACCTGGCATCTCGTTAAGAAGACATGGCACAATCAGAAGCTCAGTCTGTGAAGGAACTTAAAGTTGTTCAACTTTTTTTCTGAAGGTATTTTTGTTTGCAAAAGTATTTGTGACCTAATGGAGAAGTTGAAGTTGTAGAGAAACAACGGGACATCTGTTTTTGTACTAACCCTTCTACAAACAACACAAGTCTGGTGCCATATGCTTGTGTGTCTCTCTGATATACAACAGTACAGTAAACACAACGATCAGGCAGAGGAGCAACTTTCAGACCAGTTCACAAGTTCAGAGGAGAAAATAATGACGGACTAGCTGGAAAATGGCCACATTTTCCATGTTATGGAGAAAAAAAAGAAAGTAAGGCGTCGTTGGGATTTTTGCCTGCTGCACTGGATCAGAACTGAGCAGCTGGACTTCAGTATTTACATCCATCTGTAAGTACTTCCTCTCAGTTTCTCTTCAAAACTATCCATCCTGCTCCACGGCGGAAAAAACAACTTCTGGATGCTGTTTTCTCAGTAAACAATCACGGCCATGAAATTCAGACCAATCACACAACAGTTCAGGACAGAGAGGGAGGGGTGAACAGGTCGCCATGGGGGATCTGATAAGACTTGAGGCTGAGAACAAAATGATGCGACTGAGATGATGAGAGCGGATTCTGTCAGTTTGGCCTGAACATGCAGAGCCTTTAATTAAAGTCTGGACTTAAACCCAGTTATGACACCAGCGTAAAACAGCAGTTCATGCTGGCAAAGCCTTTAATGTGGCATAAAGGGTGGGCCAGAACTCCTCCACAGGGAAACAGAAGACTTTCTGCCAGTTGTAATAAAGACTTAATGACAGCTGCTGCTACCAAGGGTGGCACAAGCAGTCTTAGTTTTAGGGGCAATTACTTTTTTACAAAGGGCCAGGTTAGCTTGGAGAAGCATTTTCTAGTCATAACAACTGCTAGTTGTACTTTTTGTGTGACATTAATATTTCTTTCAGGATCTGAAACATTTAAGTGCAAACAGAAGAAATCTGCTCTTTCTCGCCTCTATATATCGTATTATCATCTTGCCTTTGTACAGCGCAGACAGTGTTTATGTGTGAAGCAGAATATTATGTTTATCTGTCTGTCACTCAGGCCTTACTGTCCACCCATCTGTTTATTCAGCTGTCATCCGTCCATCAACCCGCCTCAGCGTGTACATGCCAGCATCAATGTGAGAGTGCGGAGGATTTTCCTGGCGTCGTTTTTCCACCGTTCCAATTCCCTCTTATTTCCGTGCCAGCTGCACTCCGCCTCCCGTTCCACAGTCGTTCCAACCCGACTCTGTTCTCCTTCCTAACATCTCTGCCTTCATCCGGGTTCATGTCTCATTTCATCCTTTGAGTGAGTGTTTCATCCTTTCCGCCGCCCTCTATCTCCTCTTTTGTCTTTGATTGCATCACTTTTTTTCCCTTTCCACCTCTGCTGACAGGTGCCACTCAACAATGTTCAGGGTGGTTACTATGGCAACACATGTGTGATCATATATGTATATATCCAGACTCTTCCTGACCCATTATTTGTGAATGAGTGAAAAAGCTAATAACAAAGCTGTACCTTAGCCCCTGTGTATGTCGGAGTATTGTTCCGATAATAAAGGTAGAAAATACAGTAAATGTCCTCCAAAAAACTTTTAATTGTTGAAAAGTAGATAACAGATAATTCCCAGGTAGACTTTAAAATGCAAACTCTAAAGTTCTGTCATGACTCTGTGGACGTTGCGCTTCCCCTTTCAACCGGCCGTGATGGATCATTCTTCCAGAAAACTTTGAAAGTGTAACAACAAATCACATTTTTATGCTTGATATTAAAAGTCACTTTGGTTTAACATGCTTTTGTAATTAATGTCCTTTAGCATCCTCCATCCAATGAGGGTAGCTACTAAGGTGCTCGTAAATATTCATGTGAGCAATTGGAAAAAAAAAAAGAAAGAAAAAGTTACTTCTAAAATCAGCATGCAAGCTCAGCAAACCTTCCTGGAATGCATAGATCTTTAATAAGTGATGCTCACTCCCACTAATCTGATATTTTAACAGAGTAATTAGTATTTCAGGAAGGTGCGCCGCATCTTCTTTAAATATTAATCAGGTCGAGCAGTGGGAGTATTCAGGGACTGAAAAGATGTGCTCTGCAAGACTGCTTATACACTAACTGATGAAAAAAAAGCTAAGCAGCCAGGATGAATGATTCCTTTTGAATTTAATTTAGTACACATGCACACTAGCAACTGGCATGCAAATGATTGCATTTGCGAGGGCTTGGCACGTTTGGAATGGGAACCAGAGAGGAAGAAGACTGTGTCATCACAGGTTGAACGCTGTGTTCCAGAAAACCAAAGAAAATGGATTTATTGTTGGTCTCTGCTGGAGATGAGCTCCAGAGGTTCAGCCAGAGCCTGCTTGAAGAAAAAAAGTTCTCAAAAGCTTTTATTCCTTCTGAGTCATGAGAGCTGCATTTGTCTCAATGTCCAAAATAGAGAGGTGTAAAAAAAAAAAAACTAGAAAATTCCTGCAGAAATTTAAATGGGGCCTGCCAAAGTGTGCCCGTCGGTTTGGACCCAGCGTTCGGATGCTAAAAGTTAGCATCAAAAAGTCACATTTTTCGCTAAAAGGTTTTGACACTAGCATGAGGCGGTTTTAGCAAAATTGGTTTATTTAGCAAAACTGCAATGGAAACACTTTTCTTCACATGATCGAAACGTGAAGAAAAGTGTTCTGTTGTTTGGGACGACAGAAAGTAGATGGAGGATCTGGAAGAATGATTACTTCTGGAAAGAGTTGTTACAGACTTAGTGAAACATCACAAAGATTTTTAGCAGATGTCGGTAGATAAATTCTAATGACAGTGGAGACATCAAAATTAAACAATGAAATTAGAAATTCTTACTTGATGAACTTTATGCTAACAAACAACCCCCATCAGTCCCTATCAGTCCACATCTGCCATCTTGAAGATGTTTATTCCGTTAATGATGATCCTGGTGCAAAAAGTCTTTCAAATGGGAAATCTGTGCTTGAGCAGAAACACCATTTATTTTTGTGTTGTCAATCAAAATACATAGTCATTGTTTCTCTGTGGAAAATTTGTGCTGACTGTGAGGTAAACGTTTGTTTTGTTTCATTATATTAAAATTTGGATTGGAATATACTGAAAACCATATTTCATATTTTATGTGTATCATATAAATTGAGAGTTTCCTGCTAAACATTAGCAATTTGGATTCAGATTTAGCTTTTCTTTTAGAAGAAAATCACAGATTCAGATTAAGCACTTCTTCCTCAAGTTCTCAGATTTTAAGGATTTGAGGAACATTTACTCTTTCTTCTAAGAGTGTAAATGCTTCTTGCCTGGGCTTCACGCGGACAGAAAGCGGTCACAGCTTCCTCCGGAGTGTCCACTGTGGCTCAAGATTGGAACCCGGTGGACGACGTTTTGAAAAGGAAAAAAAAAACTGTTTCGTTTTTGAAGCCAAGGCAGCGTTTTGAAATTTCATACTGACACGGGGAGCCCTCTCATCTTTAAACGGCTATTTAGTGTTAATTAATCCTTTTGCCTGAATGCTCCCCGCCACCGCTCTTTGATTGTTCAGGGTTTTATGCTGAAAGTACTCATAACACCTTCCATGGCCGCATAGCTGAGAACTCTTAATATCTGATTAGACTTTCAACACCGTTTCCCTCCGAAATGAACAGGCAACACAGACTAATATTATGAAATTAAGCTAACACTCAGAGGATTTGTATCACTGATAAATACAATTCCAAAAGTTCTCAACTCCCTATGCAGCACTGCAGAGGCACATTGTGTTCACAGACACACCAGTTTCCTGATGGAGGACAACAAATGGTTTGCCGACAACGACTACCATTGGTTTAAAAAAAACACTGTGATTTTTCAGGCCCAGATTTGATGTGTCTCTGAATCACTTTTGTGCACTTACCTAATTCTAATGTGTTCCTCATACCTACAGTTTAAACACTGGAAATCATCCTCTACTTCAGTTTCTATTTTAAAGAATCTCTACTCAGTTTACATATGTCCACTTCATATTTGATGAATCTAAGCATTTCATAATTTGAGGTGATTGAAAGCGCTTCTGGGTTAATAAAAAGAAGAAGAAGTACACAGCCAATATGAACCTCAGAAGCAGAGTCATGTGACTCCCCAGAGATCACATGTTGTGTGGCTAATGTGAAGTGAAAGTTCCCATGCATTGAGAGTCATGTGAAAGTTAACCCACAAACCGACCGGCTGTTGCTCTGTCAGTCACACACAACATAAACACACACACTGTTTGATTCTTTCATCCCCACTGCTCACCTCAGGTCCTGTTACACATTCGGCTGTCCATGTCCATGTAGCCACATATCAGTCAAAGCTGTTTCGGTGATCAACAGGAGAAACAAATTCATCCTTCTGCCAAACATGCAGTGAGACAATTCATGGTACAAAACATTAGAACAATATCAAGAAGAGGAATTTTTGAACAGGTCAGACACAATGCATTGAAAAAAACTCTGTGAGGGACCAAATTTAAACAAAGACAAAAAGTGTTGAAAAGTGGCTAAAAATCTTTCATTTAATAAAGTCAGAAAAAACTTCAATGCAAAATCAATCAGATGATAAGTAACGTAGATTTTATCCAACTCAACTAAGGCCAACTGAGCTGAACTGAGCTCAAACAAAACTGACCAGCAGACAAAGAGCAAAGGCTGCTTAAATAAGAGTGGAGTAACCTAAACCTGCCACATGGGGGCAGTACAATATACAAAAGGAACTAAACATACAAATTTAGCTAAAGAAACATACAAAACAAATAAAGCAAAACTATATTTAACTTAGCACAAATAATAAGTGAATATTAAAGTGACAAACTAAATAATTAAAGTTAACTTTAACAAATAAATCCTCCTCCACACCCTTCAGATATTTGGATGTTCCGGGCTTCAGCACCTCCAGCCTGTCTGTGTTTGCAGAATCTCAAAGAAAAAAACAAGTTTAAGCTTAGCTAGAGTGTGCACCTATTAGAAAATATATGTCCAATAAAATAAATGCCACTTAACTTATTATTGATTAGGTACATATGAATGTTAAAGATGCATTATAACTATATCTATAAGTCACATGACTTATAGATGCATTATAACTGCATTATAGATGCAGTTATAATGCATCTATAATGCATCAATGTTGCTTGTGTGGAAATTATGGATTGCATTAGTTTATGGAAATTCTTTAATTATTTTTTAACAGTAGGTAAAAAAGTGTATATTCATTAAGAAATAATTGAATGAAAATGTGTATCTCTTAAATGAAAGGATGATTTTTCATCTGCAATTTGCTCCACATTTTTGATGACAAGATTCATTTCTCATCCCTTTTTTTGGCTGGCATCCCCAAAGCGAGTCAAATGTTGTGCTAATTAGTTGTGAGGTGACATGAATTCTTTTTTCTCTTTAATTTTTGCTACTCTGAAGCAAACTCAGAACAATTAGCCTTTCACCAGCAGGTTATTTATATATATATGAATGATGATTTAAATACAGTCTGACTCTATGGGAGCCAGAGGAATGAAAACATTCCCTGCCCTTATTGGGACCCAAAAGAAACAGACAGGTCGTTATTTCAGTTCCTGAAGTTTTTAAAATATGTGTTCAGTGTTTTTGTTAAAGTCTGGTCTGAGATCAGAATCACAGACAGAATAAAAGCAGGTTTTAAATTATTTTCTTCAAGTTAATGTCAGTGTTCATCTGCCATCATGCTAAAGGCAAGGTGCTGCATTAGTTCACAGAAGGACAATCTCTTGTGTTCAGTATGAATCATAAGCAAATGGTAAAAACTCTAGTTTTAATGGTCTCTCCTTCATTTCCCTTAATAGAATCCATGATAAGTTGTAATTAAACACTTTTTTGAGAAATACTTATTTAAAATGTAAAAACAAGACAGTAATAATACTGTAGGGTATTTAGTTTTTAAAATTTGTAATAAAATATTGTCACATGAACATCACCATGTTGTTCACACTGCAATGCATTCTGGGTAGCTGAATGCATGCTAGCCGAACAGTGGGGCAGCACTGTTCAGCCAAAACATCAGTGATGAGTAACACCATTAAGACTTTATAATTTGAACTGGAGCACGTTTAAATTGATGGGAATGTAGAAATCACAAGAGATGATGAAGATGAGGAGAAACAAATGGAGGAAGAGGACAGAGTTGACTGTAGACCTGCTGCTGCCTTCAGCTTCGTAAATGACGTGTACCTATGATGAGGTCTGGTAAGTAGTTTTGTAGCTTTATGTCCGGTCCAGTAACAGATGTTTAGTGTCCGGTAGTGGTTTCATATTCAGCAGTAGCAATTAGCTCCGTTAGCATTTCAAACAGCTTTCAGCGCTGCTTGTCTGATGTTTCTCCCAGCATTTTTCACTGTGGCGGCAGCGGGGTTTAGGCACTTTGTTTTTATATTTTGAAGGTAACAATCACCTGTTAGAGCCTTTGTCAGTCTTGCTCGTATAAATGACTCAAAGTCTTCTGGAGAGAAATGTTGAGAGAACACATGTAGGTCCTTCGGAAGTTGTGTTCATCTCCGGCTCTCTCCCACTGCACTCTTATTCGGAAATGATCCAGATTGACCTTGCTGTTTTTGTTTTTGTTTTCTTTTTAATTACAGCCAACAGTGACACAGTGTGACATTATTTAAAATTACACCAGTCAAACGTAATATGATAAACAACTCAGGTAAAGTTAGCTCTCCTGTGTTTATTTTATAGATTCCAGTACAGAATGGACTCAGCAGCGTCATCAACCCAACAGATTCAAAAAATGCCGACATCCAGGGGTGAAAAATATCATAAAAGATATACATTTTCGAAGTAACTTTGAGTTACGTAATACTGCCCCTTTCAGTAAACAACCTAAGCAAAACAAGCTACAGTATTTTCAGTTAATATTTATGTTATGAAAAGTATTTGCCTCCTGCAGCTTTATTTTGCTTATACATTTTTTCACACATTGAAATTTTTTAGATCAAACAAAAATTTTTCCGAACAAACTGGCCTTCTGAAACTCTTCTAGTAATCTTCTAATTGTCTCAAATTAACAACAAAAGCCTTGTTCAATTTCACTGGCCACACCAAGGCCTGGTTTATGATATGCCGACAGAATTATGAAAATTTAAATAGAACTTGAAAAAAATAACCCACAAATGGTGAAGCTTCACAGAATAGCCATTTTTTCCCCATAATTCTT
Source organism: Phalloptychus januarius (assembly GCA_902982915.1). NCBI lineage: Eukaryota > Metazoa > Chordata > Actinopteri > Cyprinodontiformes > Poeciliidae > Phalloptychus > Phalloptychus januarius. Next base: position 1,897,626 of record CADWAE010000469.1, on the reverse strand, counting down.
CCAGGACTGAATCTATGTTGTATCTAGCATATCATGAAACACCCCAGCTAAGCGCTGCTGAACTTACACGGCCCAGTGAAGGCCAATGTTCACCATTCCACTATAACAAGTACATAATCTGGGCGGCGACTATGGAAACACTTCAAAACCAAACCCCACTGCTGAAAACAATAAGGCCCATCTCAAAATTGCCAAAAAAACAAATAAGTAGAAAAACATCTCCAGGACTTTTGGGAAAATAATTTTTGAACTTGATGACAGAAGTACAACTTTTTGGAACGTATGTGGAATTTAAGTCTGCTTTTTTAGACTTTGTTCAAATTCTGTCCTTGTTTTGAGCAAAATAAGTCAAACAGAACACCTCAGGAGAAACACCATCTCCATGTTTTAATCTGAGCAATTCCTCTTAAGAGTGCCTCCACAGTATACAAACATATTATTTGGGTGCTGTCTCAGTGCTCAGGGTCTCTTGACATCCTCTCTCCCATGAACTGACCTTTTCTCCCTACCAAGTTGCCAAAATGCTCCCAGATGATCAATTTAACGACAGTGCAGTTTTCAGCCTGACAAGCCGCCTTTATTGGTCAACTCAAAACAACAGAGCAGCTCAGTAATTATTTCCTTTAAGAGTTTCAAATATAAACGTGAGATGACAAGCTTAGAGCACTTTATGTTCATATCTGGACTCATAGTTATACCTTCCACCTATATTACTGAACACAGCAGCGATTAGATAGCGCCCTTGGTTTCATTAAAATTTCAAAATGTCACCTCGGTCTTCTAGCAAAGCTTCAGCTTAGGCTCCGGTATAGCGCACAAATGTCTTCGCCGAAAAAATATTGGGAAAATATTTGAAAAAAAGACTTTAGTTATGAAATTCTATAAGTGGCCCTTGGCCTTTTAGTGTGACAAGCTGGGGAGTTTTAAAAGAGTAGAATGCAGTGTCACCGCTGCTACCTGCTTATCATTGTCCTCCTTCAATCACATCCTACTTTACGTCTTAAGATTTTGAGTGAATCAAAATCCTAAAAGAGGTTGTCGGTGTGAATAACCCATCAAACGCAGGACATATATTGTTTAGATGAAACAAAAGTATTTTTTTTAAAAGTATTTTTTGGTCTGACATACTATCTAATGTTCTTTTTTTTTGTAATTTCAATTAATGCGATTTTAAGGACTATGGAAAAGAAACTTGAGTTCCGGATCTCACTGGTACTTCATCACAAAGATTCTAAAAGATCAACCTCACATAGAGCGACATCCACACTTTGAAAAACGAAGAAATGTGTGGTTTTCTAGGCTTTGTACAGAAAGGAGAAAACAAGAATATGTTGGGTTTTCTGTGACACATACCTGGAAAGGGACAGAGTGCAAAACAATAAGGGATGACGACTCTTTGGTTACCTGTCACATTTATTCTAATGTACATCAGATGAAAAATGTGTTACATGGTATTCTATAGGGTCCCTGACAGTGGGAATAAAAACAAGCTTAGTCATCTGCATTAGACAGTGAGGGGAAAAAAGAAGCTATTTTTTTGTAGACAGTAAGAGCTTTCACAGCTGAACTCTGGCGAATGGGAGCATAAACTCTCCGCTTGTGACTTAAGCAGAATGCAGTGAGTCGAAGACCTCAGATAGGGACAGAACATATGCTCTAAATGGAGCATTCTGACACAGACTCGCACATCAGCATACTCTCCAGCTCCTTAGCCTCTCAGCCTCCTCCAGCTCTCTCCAGCTCTCTCCAGCTCTCCCTCCAGCTCTCTCTCCAGCTCTCCTCTCCAGCTCTCTCTCCAGCTCTCTCTCCAGCTCTCTCTCCACCTCTCTCTCCAGCTCTCTCTCCAGCTCTCTCTCCAGCATCACTCAGTGTGTTTCTGGGTTGGCTCAGCTCCAATAAGGTGAGCAGGTGAAGAAGGTTGTCAGGCACAAGTGTCACAACTCTGCTTCTATTTCAGTCCCTTTTTCATAAAGACAAAATGACTAAAGCTTATCTGACTTTAGTGAGCTATGATAAAGAGCTGATATGTCAGCATCAGCTTGTTTTTGGACTTTCTTTGATACTATGGAAATTTTATGAGACCTGATACAGGAAAATGAAACTTCCTGTTTTTCAGCTCAACGCCTTGCTGCGTCTCCTCATGGTTGTTGTTTTTTTGGGGGGTTTTTTCCATGACGAAAACATTTTGTGTTTTCGTCATGGAAATTGTTGTGGATTGTTATGGAATTGTTATGGAAATTGTAATTAATTGTTATCAAATATTTTGGGTCTAATTTATTTTCCAATCACATTAGTACATTTGAAATGATTCAAAATGAACAAGAAACTTTTCAGCAAGAAATAGGAGCTTGTTTTCACTCAATAATTTCTATGGATGCATATTTTGTTAAAAAAAAAACCAAACACTTTTTTTACATATTTGTTGAAACTGTCACCCTGTTGTGACAGCATAATTTGCGACAGCTCCTCTGTGCTAACTAGAAACAACCAATCAGAGGCGGGAGGCGTGTCTTAGTGCTGTCAATCAAGCCCATGTGAGCTTGATTATTTGACAAATTTCACAAGAATATAGTTTTAACAAATTAAAACTAAACTCTAAAAATTAAAAAAAAATATTTTATAAAGTTACATTTATTATTGATGAATAAGTACTAGTTCCAGTGGAAGATGATTTAATGTATAACATGGTAAAAATGTCTTGCTATAAGTGAAGTAATCTGCCAATGAAATATGTACTTTTTTATTTAACTTATTGACTTAAATTAAGCTCCTACATTTTGCTTAAAAGTTTCTTGTAAGTTTGTTTTGTCTTATTAGTCCAGACCTAGATTGGTAATATTTTGTGTTTTTTTCAGGCAGACACTAGTTTTTGTTCTCCGCTGCTCCTCCTGCCTCATTTCCAGTCGAACCATCTTTAACTTTCCCTCTCTTCTCCCTGCATTCTCCTTCTCCTTTTCAGCCTTTCAGCCTTTGAGTCTCTGGACACTGATGCCAGGTGTATTTTAAAAGTGAGCCAAGGATTTTCCACAAGGCTTCAATCTCTGTCTTTTTACAGAGCGGCACTGCATGAGCACACACTGTAGGCTGCCAAACCATGGCTTATAATGGCTTAAAGTGTCCAGATAACAGTGGGAGTGGAAAAGGTCTGGGAGGAAGCAAAACAGGAGGTTCAGGGAGAGACTGAGCATCACATCCAGTATTTTGTTAAATGAATAGCAGCCCTAGAACTTTTCCACTTTTTGGGAAATTACATCCAGAGATGTTGATGGATTTTATTGAGAAGAAGCAAAGAATTGTACATTTGAAGCAACGTAACCTTGAAAAGTGTGGCATCTATCACGTTTCAGTCCTGTTGAGTCAACACTTTATAGACTCCAGTAAGCTGTTAGTTATTTGGGATATGTGTAAACCAGCTGTTTCTCTTCCTCTCCACACATTTTGTTTTTTGCCACTATTTTATTTACATTTTTTTTACAGGCCATCTCTGGATCAGTCAGACTATCTGAAGAGTGTTAGCCAGTTAGCCAACTCTGAGCAGCTTCCCTGTTCCACTCGAAGTAAAGCATTTCCACAGCCTCATTCTTCGGGTTTATTTTTGGCAAACATAGCACAGCGTTAACGTTTAACTACCGTTTAACCGTTTAAAAAGTGGTTCAATTCAAAAGCACTCCACACTTTTCAGAGTCTTGTTCTTAAAATCTCAAAAACTTTCCACAATTTTCTTTTCCACTTTACAAATGCTGTGTATGCTGATTCATGTTGATCTGATTTATGCAGTGCTGAAATGAAAATAACTCTTGTAGTTACAACTCTAATGATTGTGATTTTGTATTTTTAGCAGGGCTGGTAATCATGACTATCTCCACAAAGTGAACTCAAATATTCAAAAATGGTAATAATTATCAGAAAAAAATGTTCAAAATAAAAAACTGCTGAATAAAGCTGAACGTTATACAACTAAAGGCTCCCAGACATAGCTGAGCCAGAAACCACATGGCCACGTTGCCACCCTAGTTTTCCACTGGTAAGCGTGAGTGTGTGTATGTGTGTGTGTGTCAAAGAGATGCTTTTATAGCATGTTTAACTGCAGTGAATGTGTGTGTATGTGGATTTTAGCAAGATGTATTTGAGTCATGCCTGCTTTTACAATGTGTGCAGTTTTATTAGTTCAGTGATCGTCTTTGTATGCTATAATGTTAATGTTGAATCCACTGTGGCTGCCGGTGCAGCCATGAGCTTGTGCATATTTTTATTTAATCAGTACCATCATAAGACATGAACCGTAAGTCAGATTCTCTCTGATCTCACTGGCTGGCTTTGCCTTTGTGCAAATTGGAATATATTTTTCTGTAGAAGAGCAAAGAAATGAGTTTCTATGTTTTATTTTGTACAGTATAATTATTTTTCACTGCACAAAAAAGTATTTACAGTGCTTGACTTTTTCCACATTTTATGTTATTATAGCTGTATTTTCATTCTACAAATAAAAAAACACCATTACGGGATTATGGAAAAACACTTGAGAGATTTTTGAAAACTTTTTAAAAATATAAAGTTCAAGGTGCTGGGGTGGCGCAGGGGCAAAGCACAACCTGAGGATGGAGGCGATGGGTCACAGGTTCAAGTCCCAGCCTGGTGACATTTGCTGCCTGGCTTCCCCCTTTCTGATTATCTTATTTCCTGTAAAAGTACTTTCAAATAAAGGTCACTAGATCCAAGAAAACCTTTGAAAAAATACATACAGTATATATATATATATATATATATATATATAAAGTTTTACTTTGGATCAATAAAGTATTTTTGAGTTGAATTTGAAAACCAAGAAATTTTATTTGCATAACTTTTCACTATCTTTGCCAGTGAGACCTTTGAAGAATACCTGCACTTTGTAACTTTATGTTTGAAGGACGTGTCACAAAAAAATGAAAACATAATTTGAATCTGTTCATTGAAAATATTTACATTTTTTTGAAATGATAGAAGGAACCTGGAAGTTTAAAATGCCAATAAGAAAGCTGTCTCTAATTGTTTCTGCTCCCAGCTTTAGGTGTTGCTGTAGAAAAACAATACATTGCAGATTCTTCTAACTTACTGCTCTGGTCTTCCCTTTAGCCCATTCGGTTCCTTTTTTTCCTGCATTTCCGTGTCTTTACCCATTTCATTCCACTCGGTTTAAAATCAGCAGATAGCCTGTCACTCACTTGGGCGTATGGCCGTCTGCAGGCAGAAAGGTCAGTGTAGACTGCCAAAGTCTGCCCTGAAGGGTTTGGAGAGATGACCCATGTGACCCGTGTCAGTGAACAGAGCAGGGAGGAAGTCAATATCCCTAACTGACGTGAAACCCTGTTTCATTTGCCACGTTTGGCCTCTTCTGTTCACTGAACCATGCAAAATATTTACACACTTTAAACATTTTATTTTTTAATCCATTTCAGCAACAAATGTACTATGTATCAGGATTGTATCTGACAGACTAATTCATGAAAATTAGGGTTTTTCTTGTGTACAATGTGTGGAATATTTAAATCAGCTATTAATCTTAATGGTAAAATTGGGCCCTTACTCTGTATATGATCAATTTCTTATGGATTTTTAAAAGAGTAAATGTAAAATAGTTGAAAGAAAATGCAGGTTGGGAAGATAAAATATCTGGGCACATTGGCGGATCTTTGTGAACTAGCTAATCCAGGAGCCCCAAAGCACTGGCTGTATGCCTAGGAGGCTAGATGAGTTCATCAGAGGATGTTTGCTTTTGTGCTACAGTTAAGATGGTTTCCACTGTGTGTATTAATGCATGTTCAGGTATATTTGCTGTTTTAGCTATTAAAATAGGCAAATAACTGTTTAGAGACTTCAAGGCTTCCTGGGCTTCAGCTACATGTGGGCAGTTGTAGTTCCCAAACCCTGCAAATCCCAGGAGGGGAGGGAAGGTTCAGCCATCTGCTGATGAGGCTGACCCTTTCAGCCTTCCTTTCACACCTTTCCTGGTTAAGCCTAATGCTCTTGACAGGTATTTCAATTAGGGCTGAAACGATTCCTCGAGTGATTCGAGTACCTCGATTATTAAATGTACCTCCCTCCAAGCTTCGTTAGTTTATGTTTTAATATTTCCAGCTGGGACATTATTTGTTTGTGCAAAGCTCTCACCTTCGCCTCTGAGTTGCTGGCGAAAGCTAAGTGTTAGCGGCATAACGTCCAATTTTCAAGTTCGACCCGTGGGGATTTTATTGATTGATTTTAATGCCCGGGTTTTCATCGTTTTTGGGGGACAAATAAGCAACCTTAAAATGACTGGCGCGATGCCTGGAGTATGGCAGCCTTTCTCCTCCAGGAGCTGCTGGTTCAAAGCGAATGGCGAGAAGATCTCTGCGGGAGGATTTATACAGGTGAGCAGATAGACTGCACACGGTGGGCAGCTGAGTAGTTGATGCTTACAGTGTAGCTTTACGGACGAAGCGCACAATAAATTTGATATCCTGGTCTGAACAAACGGCTGGCGGAGCGCATTGTGGCGGTACAATGGCTGGTAGATGAATCTGAGTGATGAACGAAGGTGCCATAAATATCCTGTGTACTACTCAGCTAATCACTGCTTTATGAGACACACCTGAACCACAGACTCTTGCTTTCATCTGGAATTAAACTAAACATAATTTTGTAACTTACAGAAAACTGGACCTCTATCATAGGCCCGGTGCTGGAACTTTCAATTTTAGCAGACACCACCAGGGGGTGCTAAACATCCCGAATCAGAAACCTGCAGTATACACATTGCATCCAAATACCAGCACTATTTGTAATAGGAAGAGACATAAAACCAAACACATATGTCAGTCAACCTCAGCCAGCGGTAAAAAAAAAAGTCAAATCCACAGCAGGAGGAGGCTGCTGCGTGAAAACAAATGTGTTTCTTGTGTTTGTGTGTAGAATGACTGTTTAGATGTAAAATGAAACCAGCAACTCTGAGTCCAAGCAGCAATACGTGTTTTCAGGGTGAAGAAGTTATTGGAAAAGGATAATAGGGCGAGATGTAGACCAACAGAGAGGCTTTGTCTGTTCAGTGACAGAAATAGCCTTCACTTCAGTGTGCAGCTGAGACGGCACTGAACGTGGCAGGTAAATCCACAACCTGGGGTTTTTATTTGACTCAAAGGACTGAATTTGAGAGATAAATAATAAGTAGAGAGAGCTTGGCTTTCCAAATAGAGTGGCCCCCTGGTGTTCATGGGGATTAGGGACCACAGCTGCTTGTGAATAGTTGAAATCCAAGAGTATTTGAGACTCCTTCTAAAAATTATTTTAATAGTTCAAACACCAAATATATCTTAAAATGGTTTAATATGCACAGTGAAAACTGCCTTAGCATTAGCACAGAAGCTAAAACCTACCAACTTCCTTATCTGCACTGTTGAAGCTAAGCCAATTAGCATCAATGACAATTAAATGGGCTCTAAGATTGGTCGGTTTGGACAAACCAGCCAATATATAAGCAGCAACATCCTCCGTATATCAGCTTCTCGAGCTGCATTTTTTTCTAATACTTTAGAAAAACTGTGGGTGAATTTTTCGTGAATAATTCGTTGTTGCATTCCGCAGAAAAATCCATGAATGGGGAGGAGTCTGGTGTTTCATTTCTTTGCCCTGTAAACAAGAGTCATGTCCCTCTTAGAAGAATTCTCTTGGAAGCCTGTTTTTGTTCTCCTCACTACTGCTTTGGCACAAAAAAAGACACATGATAACCATTTCCACTGAAAGCCAGTGGAAATTTCACCACTTAAAGTAGAACTGCTAAAAATTACATGCTTAATATTCTGGATTAAGTTTCTTTTATCACTTTGAAGAATGGCCAGTGTTGGCATGACTTAAACATTGCTTTTACTTAAACTTTTTTTTAAAGGGCAGTCATTGTGAAAATTTACTTTAACTCGGGGCTCTTAGTAGAGTTTTATTTGATATTTTATTGCCAGGCAATCTCTCCGTGCATTGCTGGGCAGAGGGTGAGCAGCAGACCAGTAAAGACTTGTGAGCCTGGGCGTTCACGCGCCCGGCACGCTGGCTGTGTTTGTGCGTGGATGGCGGTGTGCTGCGCGCACACATGGCAGACGTTATTTCTATTTAAACACCACCAGTGGTTGAAACACCTGTGCTGGCTGGAAGCCTGGAGACCTATAATGGTTTTTACTGCGAGTCTGTTCGCAATGTGGAATTCACACCAGATGTGGCCCCAATTATTACATCAACAGAAGTCAGCCTGTCTGTTCTACTTTCTCTGCGAAAAACAACTTGAATTGAGAGAGCTTCGGTTTCTCGTCTGCTTTGCAGGGGGGTCTTTTGCTGATTCGTCTTGTGTTTACCTGAATTTTAAAAAGTGGTACATGGAGGGCATTCATTTCACAATGTGTGTGTTTGAAAATAAATATACCGCTGCTGGGTGGCTCAGCGCATGTGCAGAGGCTACGGTCCTCGAAGCGGTGGTCCTGGGTTCGATTCCCGGTCATTTGGTTCATGTCTTTCCCACATTCACTGTGTAATAAAGGGCTATAGGGCCTGAAGAACTGACATTCCAAAAGAACACGCAACTCTTGAAAATGTTCCCATTTTTCCGCATTCCAACTGTAAGCAGTAATACTGTTTATTAGGACTTTATATGATTGACCAGCAGAGTAGTCCTTAATAGTGAAGTGGATAAATAAAGGTTTACAAGTGTATTCAACCTAAAAAAATCTGAAAATTCCAAAATGCATTCATATCCATTCATATCCAGGCCACTTCGCTCAGTTCAAATTCAAAACTAAGTTACTTACAAAAATATCAGACCTCAAAACTCTTTGATCCACTATATGACCTCATCTAGATTAGTTTTTAACTGCAAACAGCAGAGTGCAGCTTGTCACACAGACGCATCCCTACAGTCATTTTTATGCTAACCAGGCTTTAGAAAACAAGAGTCAAATGTTGTTTGGAGCTGTGACCTTAAGAACTTTGTTCAAATACAGCTATTAAATGTGATCCCACCCAGCATTTATGTTGGTCAAGACAGGGATCAATAGTCTGACCGGCCGGACCCATGTATTGTTTAGCTTCAGATTAGAGAATCCTCAAAGGTCAGTGAAAGCGGCTGTCTGTTAGCAAAGAGCATCACTGCTGCAACGTGACTTTTATTTCACGGCAGTTTCTGAGTGAGCTGCATAATATGAGGTAGGGTGACTGCAAGCCGACGAGCGAGGCATTCTGGACGAGTTTCTGAAAGAAGTTTCCCCCTCTAATGCAAATAGCTGCTTACTTTCAAGTGAATGGAGGAAACCTTGGCTATTTACCCTCTCGGGAGAAAATTAGCAGCCTGATAGAAGGTAGAATCATGTGTCAGTCGCTGATGCACCTGGCCTTCATTTAAATAATAAGGGTCATGGGAGTCTACACGTTGGGTGTTTGGAGCAGGATATTAGGGCTGAATTTGAAGCATGTGATAAGTGGTGCCAGAAGCCACATTCTTTTTATGCTGACGGCTCCCACACAAAATGTTGAAAGAGTTCCAGACCAGGAGGGAAATGTTGCATCTAGTTGGAACTATCATCAGGAGATTAGACATTATAGTCACATTATTAGACCAGATTGAAAATGCTGCCAAAAAATGGCCGTTTGCATCATCACTGGAGCTTTATACAAGCAAAAAACACAATGATTCTGCAGTGTAGATTAGATAGAACTCTATGGCATTATACATTTGTCACATTACTTTTAAAAATCCAAACATCCTATTGAAGTGTTCATCATTCCTTGGCTTGTTTTTTGCCTCTTTTCGTACTGAACTGTTCTACTATGGGGCATTTTGTACCAGTCACATTAGAATTGAGTAGGCGGACATTTTTATACATTGTCGATTACTATTTATATTTAAAAAATCTGTAATCTCACAATTAAAGAAACAAATAAACAACTAAATAGAAATGAGGATTTTTTTAAATATATTTTTTTACATTTCCTGTCCGGCAGTGTAGCTCAAATGCAGTGGTACAAAAACAAAAAACACCAAAAAGAAAAGAACAGAGGCTGAGTAAAAACAAAGAAGAGAGAGAAGAAGAAGAATACAAGAAAAGGCACCAGGAATCTGCTTCTACACCTGCAGAAAGAGAGAAAACTGGGAAATCACAGTGGCAAGCAACATATGCATATTGTGAAAGCTTATGTCATTTTCACAAGCTTATATCATAAACTTGTGAAAGCTTATGTCAATACAAAGTTTTTAAATACAATATATTTTTCCTGGTAAAAAGTTTTCATTTTTGTTTCTTGTGATTTTTAATTCATTCAAAAAACAAAATCTATTGATCACTCATATTTATCTAGGTTCTCATTGATAGATTTACAGTATCAAACAGAGCATGTAACTATAACACCACACTAAGTTTATAGTTTGAAGCTAAATGTTTCCTGGAAGGTTTACTTTTTACAGAAACAGGATTTCTGCCCAGCAACAGTAATAAAACATTGAACAAAAATTATACATGAGTTGAGAATTTCATTAAAATATTGATATATTTTTTGGTGGGAATATACTCCATATCTAAAATGCTGCTACATGAGAATTTGACAAAATCTAAACTCAATATTATCTCAAAGTTATGTTTCCGATGTGTGTGTGGAGATCCACGTTACAGGCAATAAAAATATGATATTGTTGACAGTCAGGAGACTCTGGAAGGAAAAGCCGTCTCTGCTCTTCTTCCATTGATGGAGATGGAGGGCAGAACAGACTAAAGTGATTAGCTTTTATTATTTTCTCCAGACTCTGGGCTTCTGGATGATTTAATTAAAGTGTGTAGCAACTTGTTTCAACACAGAAGAGGTCAAAGCAACAGAAAACAGAATAGCTCCAGGGGACCAGGGGAGCTTTTTAATACTATAGAAAATGTGTTTTTCTAAGGATGTTATGAAAGAGACACGTTTATTCCTGACCTGTGTTAGAGTGTATGCACTGTGTTGATGAGTTGGTGTTTACAGCACGGTTAAACACACGAGCAGCAGGTAAGAGAATTGATTTTTGAACAAATGTGAAATACCATCTTTTCGTTCATGTTTGTTTTTCTGAACAAAACTTTGACTAAATGTGTTGTGATGCATACTGTTGTGCACTTCCTGTTTCACATATTGTAAATTGGTGCTGAATGAAAGACATGTTCGATCTCAGAAACAGTGGCTTTTCAAGAAATGGAAAAAATAACCTTACCTTAAATTCAAATTCCCAGCATGTGGCCAAAGTTATAAAATTTTATTTGATACCTTTCAACTTCCCGAGACACATAAAGATGATTACAAAGTTGGCCTTCTGTCCTTTGAAGAACGTATTTAGGATTAAAGGTCTAATGTCCCCAATAACATTCTAAGAAACTCATTCATGTGTCCATCTCTAGTCACACTGACTACTGCAGCAGTGCTTCACAGGTCTCCCTAAAAAAAACAATCCTGCAGATGCAGCTGGTGTTCTGACTAAAACTAGGACGTTAGAGCACATTACCCAGTTCTACAGGATAGACTTTAAAATCCTGTTTTTAGTTTATAAATCACTGAACAGTTTAGCACCACCACACATTACAGATCTGCTGTTGTATCAACCTTCCAGACCTCTCAGGTCTTCTGGTTCTGGTTCTGCTCTGCATCCAGAACCAGAACCAAACACAGATAAGCAGCATTCAGCTTCTATGCTCCACAAATCTGGAACAAAATTCAAGAAAAATGTAAAACGATCGAAACACTGAGTTCCTTTAAATAATAATAGATGAGATGAGGAAGAAAATTGATATTTTATTTAAAAATGTGATATTTGCCCACTGAACCCAGATGTCATACATCATGTGAGCTGGTAAAGACACCTGGGTGAATGTGTGTTGGAATGGATGCCATACGAGTCACTTTGAGTCACAGTTTTCTTCCTTTGTCCATTTAGTCTTTAGCTTGAATTGAAGAATGTTTATAAATAATTACAGCGATTGAAACATTTTTTTTTCAGATCAGATTAAGATACCTACAATATGCAGCCATAACTACAGTTTCCTTTACGACACAATTCACCTTCACTTTATCTTTAAAAATGAAACAAATGAAAATGTGGATTTTTAGCCCTAATTTTAGCAAGAAAGTAAAAATAATTGATTGTTTTATCTTCAGTTCTTTTTGTAATTCATGTTTGTCTTATGTGTGTAATGAGGATCTTTAAAGGTTTAAACATGTCAGCATGTTGATTTACTGGAACCTGAAACTTGCAGGAAGCCACTACTGAGATTTATATCATCTCAGCTCATAAGCCGGACTGTAATATTGTTATTATTATAGTGTTATACAACAACACACCCACTAGATGGTGTGTTAAGTAGAGATGCAGTGCATATGGAGACCAATACTAAAACCTCTGACAGCCTTTAAAACTCATCATGCCATTCAGACCTTTTGAATCATGTAAACAAGCCGTTGTGATTTAAGAAAGCAGCGATCCAGTGAAGGTAGAGGGATTATGGGATGACAGTCTCTCACCAGCTTGTTCCTCCAGATTAATGATCCATCCGTCTTTTAGGCACATTTCATCCAGCCTGCTAAAGGGTCACAACAAGGTCAGTCCGGTGGGAAGACAGAGACGTATGCCTGTGTTCACACCTACGGCCCGTTTAGAATAGACCTCAAGCTGAACTGGAGAGGAAACTGGTGCAGCTTTTGACATAAACTATTCATACTCCAATTTGCCCAGAAGATGAAAAACGATAAGAAAACAGAGAATTATTTCCTGCATCTTCAAGAAACATTTACTTATGTTTACATAGGTGAATGTAAAAACACATGCATGCCAACATGAGGGAAATAGTTTTATTTATCACAACATGATGCAGCCTGTTCACAGGCTGGAAATCATCTTCATCCACAAATGTGCATCAGTCCAAGATAAACTTATTTAATGTCCAACTTAATTGAGTTTTGGACTTTGACTGCAACACCTTGGTTCTTGTTTAGCAATTCAGTCACAGATTGCTAAACTGTCTTTGCTGCCTTTGGGATCATTGTAATGTTTTGAGAAAGCTGAAGATGTTTTACAAAGTTTTTTTGTTTTTTTTTACATTTGACAGAATGTTCTGGTTTAAAGAGGAGTTCTTTGAATCCTAGATTGACTTTAAAGCTCCTTACAAACCATCCAGTCCTTCTCTAATTCTACTGAAATAAACATCAACATTTGACAGAACGAACAGACATGTGTGTTATTGTTTTACATGATGTTTTTTGCAATAAATGCTGTATGCATATTGGATCTAAGAAGTTGTCCAGCACTAAGACGTTACGCAGAAATAAAGAACAACAGACAGACAGAATCATGCTCACCTTAGTTAAGACCAATAAGGGATTTACTCCACAAATATAACAATTATTAAGATATAGTATGTTGAGAACCTCGGAGTACAGTTATAATCTGACCCCAGGATTGTTTCTGTATTAAATAAGCACTAGTATTTATTTAGTGCTTATTATCATGAGGGCTTTTAACACAAGTACATGTCATGGCTCAGCCAGAGTCCCCAGCCGATTAAAGCAGAAACCCGACAGCTCGCCTGTGACCCATTCTGTTCGTCTTAATGAGGAAACTACAGGACAGAGAAGCAAAGCTGCTTTTAACACCATAAAGAAAGTCACTCAACAGTTCATTTAGAACACTAATACCAAAAAAACTCCCATTAGATACTGAAATTACTTTGTTGATTTTTTTGTTACAGAATTATGACTCAGGTTCTATATTAGAATCAGGACTGTTTTCCTTTAGAAGCTAAAAATAAGACGTTTGTGTGTGTGTGTGTGTGTGGGTGGGGGGGGGGGGTGCGCGTGGGTGTGTGTCTGCCCCTTTTTAAGGTGAAGTTAAACACAAAGAGCTCTCTTTGTAATGTTAAACCTCCGACTGGTCATGGTACACTGCTGTGACTTCCTTTGTCTGGGCTTTTTTTGTCCCACTTTAATGTTTCACATCAAATATGTTGTAATATCAGACAAAAATAACCTGAGTAATTACAGAAAAGCAGTTTTCAAATAATTATTTCACTTATTGAAAAAAAAAAAAAAAAAAAACAACATAGCTGCTCTCCAGACTTTGTAGCTGTTTGTGTCTCTACCGCCATCAAGCATTTACAGTAATGAGTCTTTTTTGATTGCTGAGGAGGGAATTTTGTCCAACTCTTATTTGGCTGCAGTTTTAATCAGCCACACTTGGGACCTTTTGCACATCATGGGTCTGGTTACATGTCCGCCGGATTGCGCTTGTGTTTCTTTCTCCCTGTTTTTCTACAGGTGAGGTATGCAAATTGAGATTTGATGGAGAATTTGGACCCAGAACTATATTTCTAGACACACTTGGTCAGTTGGCTGGTGCCATCTGGTTAGATCTTGCTGTGTTTCATTTGTTTGATTTGGGACAATACAATGTACATTAGGACCTAAGTGTGGACTTTAAATATACCTCTGCAAAGCTTTTGTTGAGAAATTTTTGGCCATTCATAAACCAAAGTATGAGATCACAAACTGATGGGTGTCGTCTGAATGTCGCGGTGAAGCCCAACAGATGAACCTTTACAAGCGGAGCATTATGGATTTCCCTACGATGCTCCACGTTCTAATGGCCCTGAGCGGCTGGATTAAGCAGGAGTCTAGGGGCAGAGAAACGGTGCAACCCCACTGGGTGTTTATTCACCAACATTCAACAGACAGCGCTGCTTCAAAATGGTCAAGATACCTCTAAAAACACATTCATATAAATATAAATCCAACAATAAACTTCTACAGTGCATAGTTCTATTGCTCCCCCTCTTCTATCTGCATTGGCCTCCTCTGGAACCTTGAAAAGGTGCTCAGGCCCCCAGGGAATCTTTTAGCCTGAACACCCTGCAGAGGAAGAGACACGGTTAAGCCACATCCACACAAAGCATTTCAGTGCATTTCAAACAGTAACAATACTTTTTACTGTTTGTTGTGTTTCAACAGGACACCACCAGTTAAAGCTGAGATGCCACTGCATAAAAACACACAATCAATAAAATACTTCAACCTATTTCTACCTGTTTCTTTTATCATTCAACACACATTAAGTGTTTTCCAGCCAAGTAATGAAGACCTTCATTAAATTCCACTTGATGCATACGGATGAAACCAGATATTTACATAGACTGAATGAAAAGACACAAGCACATTTTTTTCTCATTGTCTGAAGTTAAAGCCAACCAAACTTTTCTTGTAGCTCAGTCAGAATTATCAAAAAATATCTCTTTATGCTAAATGCTGGAAAATGTATTGAGAAAGTTCTTTTTTACAATTTCTTTTGTAAATTACCTCAAATTCAAAAGTTTACATACATTCAATCAGAATGAGGGATAACTGTCTTTTCAAAATGTATGACTTGAATCAAACCTTTTGACTCCTGATACACCAAACGTTTGGTCCGATTAACAGTGAGAACAGAACGACTTTGTGCTTTTTTACTCAGTGTGTGTAAACATCTGGTGTCTAAAACCTCCTTTGAAATTTTTTTAGATTTATTTCAAATGGAAACCAAGATGGAAAGAACAGGGAGAAAGTGGGGACAAACGTTTAAAAGGAAAGAAGGAAATAAGAGAGGAAGAAGAACGAGAAGGTCGCGAGAGTACAAGTGAACATCCTGGAAGTCTGCTTCTACACTGGCAGAGAGAGAGACACAAAGAACCCACAGCAACATCACAGAGATATCACAGAAACATCGCAGAAACATGCTCCGTACACGTTAAGACAAATAGTATTTAGTGGCAACCAGAGCCGACCGTAGAATGAACCAAATGGCTCCCCGGTGTGCAGGCAAGTCCTGCTAACGGAGCGATTGTTTGACTCAGGTGTGTTGAAGCAGAAACACGTCTTTTAGTTGTGGGACACCAGCCCCGGATCCCTGGAGGCCTTGAACTAGACCACGTCAGTCACACATAAACCGCCCTTCTACAATGCGGATGAGTTAAACTATAGGACTGTGTCTGTGAAAGTGTTAGTGTGTTTTTCGCTGCGTTTCATTGGCTGGTTTTGGTTTACTTTCAGCGACTTCAGAGAGCTGCTACGGCTCCTATTCCAAGTCATAATATATGTTACGCCACCACATACATATTCATATAAACACACTTACCCCAATTTGTGCAGCTGATATAAGGGGAGTAGCCTAGAATTACTCTAAATTAAAGACTCTTTCCTCTTCTCATTTATTCATAGCTTTTCCTTTCTTTCTTTTCTTTTTTTCTTCTTTGCTCCAAGCATTGACTGTAGCATTTGTGCAATATGAAGAAAAGCTCAAGGGTGTATGTGTGTGTGTGTATATGTCAATATGTGGGGGTGCCTGTGTGTGTGTGCATGTTTGCAACAATAGCCAGAGGCGTCATCTCCACGGAACTCTGAGTGCCGTCTTTCAAACCCAGCACAACATGAAAGCGATCCCTAAAAAAACTCTCAGGGTGACTGTCACATCTTTTTCAAACTGTTAACACAGTGACAGTTCTATCAGTTTCCAGCAAAACTATCACAATCTACTGCATTTAGTGAATTAAGACAGTTTACAAGCATCCATTTCCTGAAGGGAAAGCCTGGTTGTCAACAATACACAGACATGCGACATGCTTCTGATGGGAAAATGACATTAAAATGTGTTTTATCTTATTTATTTGTTAGACAATAAAAAGTAAAATACAGAATAATACAAAAATAAGACATATGCATAATTTGTTGATAAAAAAAACTCTGGTTGTTTCGATGCATTCTTTTTTTCTTCCAATTTTCTTCTCTTAATTACTCTCTCTCACTCTCTATCTCTCTCTCTCTGTCGCAAACATTCTTAAAATATTTTTTGGAAGCTGACAGCTTTTTCTCTGAACATAAATTGTACAGTTTTGAATTGTACAATATCTCACTTTATGAAATATTTTGATTGATTTTAGTTGGTATTGCATACAGTGACTAAGTCTGTTCATGTATTTCCCTAAACATTCACTCTGTAACTCCAACATGGTCCAAGGACAATGTTATATAGAAATTTGAGATAAGAGGAACACAACTACAAACTGTATTTAGTGGCATGTTATTCTCCTCAAAACACTTTTAGTGAGTTTTGATTCTGGTTTTACTTGATAAATCTGTGATTTCCTTCAAAATGTATCGTCCGATGTGACACCAGAAATGTAGTTTCATGGACTCATTCTAAATGAGCACTAGTTGTGTTTCCATTACAGATTTACCTAAATCTTTGTCTATATCTTGACAGTTGTGGTGTTTCTATTAAATAAGAAGTGAAATTAAAATGAATAAGCTTGTTCACATAATATGCTGTTAAAATCATGAGAGCAACGGATTTTTCAAAATTGACGTGTTTCCATTTCAATCTGGAGAAACTCACACAGAGAACAAGCAGCAGTTACAACGTTTGATTTGACTTGAAGTTCTTAGATGTTTCTACTGGAAATATAATGTATTTTACCAGGTTTGATGCTCTGAATATGTCATTGATACACTAATTAAATATTCTTGGGTCCAACACTCACCCCTGCAGAACCGCACAACTTATGTTTAACAATTCTGACTTGTGATGACCTACTTGAACAAACATTTGTCTTTGTCCATTGTAGCTTCTAAGCCAATTCAATGCTATCCCATGAATTCCAAAGGTTTCAGCTTTTTTAGTAAGGTGTAACGGTGCGTTCAACATGTTTCGTGCATCAAAAATGTTTCAAGTTTGATGCGTGTGCAGCTTGAAGTCAGACGCGTCAAAATCACTGTAGGTGAACGTTGAGAGGAGCCGTTGTTTTCCATTGTCGGTCTGTTTGTTTTGAACTATGGAAGATGAAATTGAGTGGCACCAAAAAATGATGTAGTGAAATCTTCTTCGATCATAACAGAGGCTCAGATGTCTTTGCTGAACATTTTGTGTTCAGTTTCTGCTGAACAAACGATGGTGACAGCTGATAACGACTCCAGCCTTTATGTCCTCTCTCAGTTACTTTGAACAATGGCGGATTAAATACTGAGAGTATCTAGGTTTCATTTACTGAAACCAACAGAATATCACTGTTGGGTGATTGTTTGAAATGACCAGACAATTCAAAGTGAAGCAGTGAGTTTTGTGAGTTTCATGAGCTAGCTGGGCGCCAACAAGGGCAGCTATCAGCGCTGTTTTCATCTCACCTGAGCCCAGTTTGCTGACCTGCTGACCCACATTTGTGCCAGCATCTCCTGGCAGGATACCAACTACAGGCCACTACGTCACATAGCGGAAATCTGATTGGTTGATGCTCCGCATTGAGAAACGAAACTTCCGATTTTTCAACTCCAGCGTTGGACACGTTGGTCGCGCATTAGACACTCGAAGCGTCTGAATGATGCAGTACTAGATGAGCAGAACACGCCACGACAAGCCCCAATCGAGTGCCCAGGTTGACTTTGTATGTAAACCAGACGCTCCTGACGCTCAAATCGTGTTTGGTGTGAATGCACTATAATGACCGATGGTATCAAATGCTTTGTTGAGATCAAGAAACACACCAGTTGCAAACTTCCATTTATCCAAACTGTCTATGGTGTGTTGTGTTAAAAGCATTGATGTTAATCTGTTTTCTCTGAAGCCACACTGACATATTTCTGTTTGTGTTCCTGTGTGAGATGGAGGTAGATTGCATCCGGCTGTGCTGGGAGTCCCTGGCAACCCTCCAGAGCCGTCATGATTGCCAGTAAGCCTTCGCTCAACAGATTTGACTAAATTAAGAAAAAATAAACACCTCACATCTTGCTTCCTGCTGATCAATTTTAGTCGCAGCGATCAATTTTGTCTTCCCCGGATGGAGTAGGACCAAGTGCGGTTTATGAGTTTGTGCTGAGGGAAAGGGTGTGAAGGGCGAAACATGATGAGATTTTTCTGTTTGCTCCCAGCAAACAGAGAATAAGAACCTGTGGTGCAATAGAAGAACAGTTTATCACTCAACGGCTCTTTCATGACAAAAAGTGGAGCTGAAATCACTGATTGGGGCGATGCTGTTTCATAACTTATTCAAAAACAGAAAGCAAAGCCGTCCAGCATTTTGCTGACTGACTTGCAGTGCATTCACTGAACGACATTCTCTAATCCATCAGTGACGCCATATTTAGGGTGAAAATTGAAGTTTCTATTTCTGTTTGGGACAAACCCGTTTCCCCTGACTGTTCAGTGAAAAACGGCGTGTGGTGCTGTGGTTTCCATGGAAATAGATCTGATAGGTCTGGAGATTGTTATAAATGAGGATCATAGGGACTTTTTTTTGTAAATCATTAGGCATTAGTTGACAAAACATAAACTCAGGGATCATTGGTCAAATGTTGAGTTCATTTTATTACCCTCTATTTTATTTTAACACCTTTTTTGGAGGGTAAAAAACTGTTCGCTAACGATTTGTTTATCTTTTGTTTAGCTGTCAAGTTGTCAACATTACGGGCTAAATCTTAAATGTATGCATGATATATAAAAAAAGGGACGCAGTATATATATAAATATATATACATATTATTTAGATTTTTTTATCTGGAACTGAAGTCCTTTTGTTAAATGAGTTTGAATAATTATCATTGCTTTCTTTTTGTAGTGCTTTTTGTCGTAGTGCTGATAACCATTAGTTATCAGCACTACGACACGTAGATGACAAGGTTAGAAAAACGATTTAATAAAGAAGAGGGAGGTCCGTCATGCTAGCTTGACTTTGATAACCTTAACATGAAGATGTCATGCAGAATTCTCAACATTTAAGTTCAGTAAAAATAGTAAGACGACCCACACAACAGATCTGACAGGTCATCAGTAGAGCAGGTGTTTAAACTAGCTAACCCACTGTGTTCAGACGATCATTTATTAATAATTGCAAAATAAACATCAACCCTGAAAAACAAAGTTGTAATGGACTCAATGTTCTGTTCTTTGCTCAGTCAATAACAATAATGGAGAGTTAAAGAGTCGTCTTCTTGCTGGTTTTGTGAGCAAAATTCCTGGATGCAAACAACATGGAGAGTCTCTCCTGGAAAATCATTCGATCTCCTTTTGTTTTTAAAACTTACACATATTGATGCTTGCAGGAACATCAAAAGGCCCTGGGCCCCTTTATCCTTTCGCCTGTTCTGTGTGAATGTTGGTGTCTGTTTCTAATCATTCCATCAGTGTGTCTTCTCTCAGTGATGAGTTTTGGCAATGGATTATCATCAAAATGCTAACATCTCATCTGGGATTTCATTTTCTAAACTTTTTATATTTCCCCACATTTCCTTTGATTATATTGCTGGTCCCTGCTTGGGTCAGTTGGGGTCGTCTTTATCTTTATGAAGATTAATTAATTTTAAGCCCTGATCAAAACAAGATAACTCTGTGGGAAACTTAGCTGTCAGAAAATATTTATTTCAGCCACATACACAGAAGCCCAAAATTATTCATAGATTCTTTCTTAACCGCAGGAAAAAAAATGTTCAAGGTAAAAAAAAAGGATAAACTATGGATGTGTGAACATATCTTAACAACAAACTGAATATTTATTGGGATGTCCTAATTTTTACACAAGAATGATTTACTGTAGATAGAAATCACATTTGTCTAGATTTAACTTCTCAGTCCTTACTGATCGTTGTAAAATTGAAAAAAATGAATTTAATGGTTCATATCTTAACAGTGGGACACAAGGAATGAAGACAGGAAAGGTGTATAGACAACGGCAGCGAGAGTAAAGAAAGAAAGGACAGAAAAAGAGGGAGAACTTCAAAAGAAAAAAGAAAAGGATATAAGGAAAAAAGGAAAAAAAGAATAAGGAATTATGTCAGGAAGAGCAATATTTTGACAATGAGGTAGTAATACAGATATTATTTAGTTTCTTCCATACATATCCAGACCTTAGAACTACTGTGTCGGATCTTTGTGGTTAACGTAGCGTTCGGGTTTCATCAAACCAGATTTATGAGCTCACCTCTGTGAAGTCTGCAGACACCATGTCCTCCACAAACAGTCTGAATTATCTCTCTCTTTTTTTTATTTTGGACCGACTTCCAGTTTCTGTATATTTTCGGTCTCTTTCCCTCGTCTCCTGTTTCACCGTCCCCTTTAAGTCATTCTAACCACCATGCCTCCTAACTTCCAGGCAGTTATTACCACTCTAATTAATTCCACATGCTAACGCTGGTCAGGCCTGGTGTCGCTTACTCTCACACGTTTCACCCAAACATCCAAGCTCTCTCTCTCTCTCTCCATCTCCTCCCCATTCCTTGGTAATTGCTCCCAACCGCTCCCAGCCAGAACAATTAAGTTCCCATCAAAGTGAAGGAAGGAGCCTTGGAGCTGGAACACCGTAGACTAGCGGCAGTTCTGGAAAGGCTTGCAGAGTACAGATGTAGACATGACATAAAGGCTCCCTCTCACTGCTTGGTGCTGCAGGAAGTCTCTGAGGGACCTTTCGTTTCACACGTGTCACTGGGGAACGCAGCCATGTGGCGAAGCATTGATTTAGTGTTTGTGCTACAAAGTGCACATATGCTCACGTTTCCAACCAGAGAAAAGGCCCATTTGCTAAAACGCTGCATCGCTGGATGTCAGAAAGATCTAAAACCTTGGCGTAGGCAGATTTAAACGTTGCAACCAAAGATCTACTGAGGGATGTTTTGTTTGACTTTTTCTTTTAAAGAATGCCAAGTTTGCAAATATGTTGTTTCTTTTATGGTTAGTAAAAAAAAATTCAAAAGATAGCTACATAAAATAAACTACAAAACCTCCAGAAAACAGTTTTCTTTCTCCATGTCACTAAAAATAGTTCGTTACTGAAAAAATGCACTTGTTTAAATAAAACCCACGCATGTTTCCTTTCCTTTACAAGCTATATTTCTACATGCTTAGCTTTATTATTTTTTTACACCACATAAAGTGCAATAGATTTACATATTATTGTGAGTCTTTTTCAATTAATTTCCTGTCCATTTATAGGAACGCTGTTACTGTAAAGGGCAGACATGTGACTTTCCAATGTCAGCTTCTGTTTCCAGGCTCAGAAACAAGATTTAGAAGGCTGCAGAATTTTTCCCTGAGTGTAAAGATCACCGCTCCCTTCTAACTATATTTATGCTTTTCACATCTTTTGCCCTATTTTTCTTTAGGAAAAACATTCAAATGGACTGTAAGTGTATGCATGAGATAGGTTTGTGCATCATTTGTAAGAAAAACAGAAAACTAAATCTCCTAAAAACCAAAACATTCCACTTTTCAAATTCTCAATTTTGAGTTTCTCACGTAACCAAAGAGTTCTTTTATTTGAACTGAACTGAATGGCTTCATTCAGTTCCTCCACTGCTAAAACTACAGACTGCAGTTCTAAAACAGTGAAGAAAAACAATGTCATTGTTCACGACTTCTCCTTTTGTTGGTTGAAAATCCAAATACAGCCGAGAAAGCCCATCTTGTCTGAAGCAAGATTTCAGTCGAGTGAAGTGCTTAGAATCCTAATTATTATCTTATATGGTTCAAAATGTACTTTTTATTGACTTGTTTATTTTGTAAGACATTTTATTTTGGCAGTGGTGGCCTTTAATGAACTGCAGATACACAGGAAATAGGACAGAGTGGGAATGAAAACCAGGACAAGAAGAACCGTGGCCTCGGCGCACGGCGGCGCGCTCACTGCCAGCGAAGCCACCCAGTGCCGCGCAACGCCACAATTTGATTGGATTTAAACAATTTGAATGGAACTTTTACAAATGGGTTTTTAGAAACACTGACTCATTTAGGCATTTTTCACATGAAGCGGCTGCTACCAGTAACCCACCACCACTTGTTTTAAAGACGTGGAAAGAAATGATATCATGGGGCTTTTCTTTACTTCTTCACTTTTTTCCCCCCTAGAGGTCACATATCGACACTAACCTCACTCTCAGTCTGCAACAGTTGGCTGGAAATGACACAGTTTTAAGAGATCCAGTCATAAAAATAACTATGTATTTAAGAATTTAAGCCTATGAGAGAAGGTCTGTAAAGAAAAGCTGCCCTGCCTTATGGTAGCTCCAGCTCCACGAATAGATTTACAGGCTTTCATTAAAGTAGCGGCGGTTCTGCAGGGCAGAGGCTCTTGGACAGCCATCTGCATGTGTATGTGTGAGTCGGACTTTATGTGGCTCTAGGTGTGTGTGTGTGTGAAACGCCGGGCCCCAGATTGCTTCCAGAAGCCGAGTTCCACAGCCTGCTGTTTCATTACGGCTACAAAGCAACCGCAATGCTACACAGAGTGCAGAGTTGCATTTTCCCCCCTCCTTCAGCTCTCCTCTCTGTTTCGTCCAACCTTTCTCTCCCTCCTGCTTCTTCTTTCATGGTTAGAGTTCGATCACAAATCAGCAGCTGTGTAAATTCACTTCTCTCCATTTTGGGATTTCAGTGGGAAGGGGAGCCAGACTGATCCAATTTCAAACAACTCTGAATTCAAACCAGTAGATTTTCCCAGCCGAAACTTCAGCTCTAGAGGACAGCCTGTGAAATCTCAACATTTTCTACCTGCTACATTTTCTCCAGTTTTTTGTTTTTCTTCTTCTTTTTCCGTATAGTATCATCAACTAAATAAAGACTCCTTGATTCAGTTTAATTTATTATTTTATTTGAGTAATGCAGCTGAAAATAGATATTTACATTTGCTGCATAAAAAGACTAATTTGTTTCTGTTTGACATTAAATCAGACTAAAGTATTTTTTAGCTTTTAGCTCAGATTCTACAGTGTGAAATGTACATTCACTAAAATAACTGACTTTTTGTGATAGATTAATTCAACATTTGAGGTAAATTCTTACTTGTGAGTGTATTTTAAGACAACCTTAAACACATTGCTTCTCTGTGCATCATCATGAAAAATATAGCTAACGAAACAGTTTAGCAAGAGAACGGAGCCCTTCACATTTTAAATTCAATGTCTGGATGGTTGGAGGCGCCGCGATGCAGTGGAGTCCTGCCTATTCCTGGTTCAGTCACAGATTTCTTATCTGTGTATTTTTCAGTGATTACAAATTATTTGCGGGAAATTCACCAATTCGTTGCTATTTTTATAGAACACAGCTAAAATTTTGAAAGAAAATGTAGAAATACACAGGAGCAATCCTACTTGGCACAATTTTGGCAGCTAATGTAGCAGCTGCTTTTATTTCACTTGTTTGGCTCGACTGCTAGAACAGTAAAATGTAGACTTTATCTTTAGCATTACGGCAGCGAGGCTCCATGAATCTATGAGTCGTGACCCGTCAGATGAACGTTTAATCTCATACATCCATAGGTCCAGCACAACATGTTGTAATTGACCAGTTGCTCTTTTCTTTGCTTTACAAGCAGAAAACAGGCCCTGCACGCTTCCATGATAACAACGATAGCCAAGTGGGGGTGGGTGTGTGTGTGTGTGTGCTTGGCTGTTTATGCCTCAGACATTCTGAGCCCTGACATTGATTCTGCACACTTCAGATTTCCAGATGTGGTTAATTGAAACCAGTACCTGGCAGGTTGTTAATAAACACACAGACACACGCTGCAGGTTCTCGGTGCTGTTTATTGCGAGCTCTTCCTGCGCTGCCTAATTAAAACCGTATGTATTACCGGATGTGGACGGGTGAATTACTCCACCGCTTGACTCTCTTCAGCTGAACATTCCCTGATGTTTCAACCAAAGCATTAAGGAATTGGGGGGTCATTTGATTCACAGATTGGATGACAGGAGCAGAGAAAGATGAGGAAAAGGAGGAGGGAGGAGGAAAAAAAGAATGCAGTGAAAGTTGCGTGGTTGCCTCCTGAGAGTTTTTAGTATCAGGGTGAAAGTGAGCTGGAGACAATAACTGCAGGAAACGGAGATTCTGTCGGTCCAAAAGACTGGAGCCCGGATCGATCAGGACCCACTCAGGTCCGCCTGGGCTCGGGGTAAGTGCTTGGTAGCATTTCGTGCGCAGCGCCTACATGAGGCGTATTGACACATTATGCAAAGTGACATTGAACAGTCACAGTTAATGGACTATTTATAATTTTAAGTGCCTTGCCTCGAGATATATCAATTATCAATGTTAATGTTAACGCAGTGGCTAAACTTTAACCTCTTCCAACAAGAAGATGACAGCGAGAGTTTTAAAGGGGCAATATAATGCAAAATCCACTTTTTTCAGCTTTACAACATGTTACAATGTTATTGCGCCATGACAAAACATGTTGTTTTGATACATGCATCTTTGGGGAATTCTTTAATCTCCCGTAGCAACCAATCAGCTGTGCAATATGCCTGGGTGGGCCTAGCCCTGCCCTGGTCCCTGCCCTGGTCTCTCCCCCGCTCAGCTCCTTCAGACTAGCCAGCAGCAATTAGCAAACAACGAGCTACTTCTCGTGTACCATGTTTTAACGCTGGTAAAAACATGGTTAAAGGGTTAACAGAAGAGTGATGACTTCCTGAAGGCAAAGTTTCAGAAAGAGCAGGAGTTTTTAAAGAGAGAGGCCCAATTTCAAGATGGCAATCACAAAGTAAAATGTATTTTAACTCATATTTGATATATAGTTTTTATAGAAACTGAAGGTAACACAGTTTCTTGGTCATGTTATGAAATGGCACTCATGTACTTGGAAAACATATTTTTTTTCTTTAGTCAGCTAATACCATCAAATGAACTGAATCTGCATAAACAATGTTTAAAACATTCCAAAATCACACAATATAGGTGTAACAATTTCTACAAATATGACAAATACAAATAAGTGTTTAACAGAAAATAGGATCCATCTACTAAATACTGACCTAAACACTAAAAAAGGGTCAAATATTCAAGTGGTCAAATGCTTTTTGTCGGCGGTTTATGTTCGACATGTTGCAGACTTGTGCAGCACCAATAGGAAACGTCAAAGTTTGTGGCTTTAGCCAGTCAAAACTCATTTTTTACATTTTCTGTCATCTGTCATGGTTTCCTTTTTCCACAAAATACTCTGAATCCTACCAGATAAATCATTCTTGCTAGAGTATAGAGCGCTGAAAGCTGAACTGACGAGCAGTCTGTAGGAAGCCGTCTCCTTCATTGTTCACTCCGAATCTCAAACATAGATACATGCTATCAAATTTAAAGTGCAGGCCTTCATTGCCAGGCTCCATGATTATAGCTAGCATCACACACTCAGAGCAAGCGGAATGGGATTAAACAGACAGACGTCACTCTGACAGGAAATATTATCACATATTATTACATGATGGTCTTCAACATCTTCCTGTTTGTGACTTGTCTTTCTCTCCGTACAACGATGGACTTCAAATGGTTTGGAAATCAGCTCATAAACTTTCCCTGATGCTTCCCATAGATTTGGGCTGTCCAAAGTGCGGCATGAGGGCCAACAGCGGCCCCTGGACTGAGTTTGTGTGGCCTCTCCAGCACAGGTGGTTGATGCAGATTGAATCTTTTTCTTCGCAACTAACTCAAAAGCCTGGCAACTGTAACAAAATCATCCTAAAATGAAAAATGTGAGGTATTTCATCACAGCAACGAAGTGACAGGCAATCAAAGCATGTCCATGTACACAAAGACCAAAATATAAAATACATAAAAACTGAATTAAGAATGGCATTGATAAATAATGCATTTATTAAACATGGCTAATTACAGCAAGACTTCTTAAGTAAAAGTGACTTAAATTTATGTTCTTGTTAAAAAAAGGGACTAAATCTGAACTTTTTTTACATTAATTTTGGAAGAACTTGCAAACTGGATGCCTTTTTTAAATAAGGCTTAACTTTTGTATCTACAATGATTTTCACTTTTCTTTCCAATGAAAAGCTGACTTTCTAATTCATTTAATTGGAGTATTGGAGGCTTGGCTTCTTGTTGAGAAGCTTTTCGTGATCTGCTAATGGATACATTTGATCAGCAGCACATTGTTGCTACTTGCCGTCCTAAAGCCCATGCAGGCTGCATTTTCCTTAATCCATTACTGTACACCGAGGGATTAGCTGTAAAAAAGCAGAAGTACAGCTTGCAATGAAAAGCAACAATGAGAAGATTTAGCGAAACAAAGTCCAACACAAAGAATTATACAAAGAAGTAATTAATTTAGGAACAATCTTCACCAAAATATGAAATCCAACAGAAGGTGTCATGGGTTGTAGTGGTTTGTTGATGGTGAGAAAACGCAGGCACAGCCAGGATGAGGAATGAAATGGAGTATTTAATAAAGAAAACACGATGAGATCAGGGTAACACGACGAGGATCCGACAAGAGACAAAGACAACAGGTGGACTTAAATACACGGGGAGGACAATCAGGGAACGAGACACAGCTGGGATAAATCAAGGGGAGCAGACAGGACAACACAGGGACTCACAGATCTCAACACACAGAAAACCTAAAATAAATACACAGAGAACTCAAATCATAACAGAAGGTAATAAAAGATAATGTGTTTGTAGAATATGATTGATATTTTTTAAGTGAAGATAAACCAAGATTCATTTCCTTTGACTTTGACGATGAAACATAGCGAATGTTAGATAAAGTTAATTATCCAGAGTGAGCTGTACATGATTTTCAAATCGAGCTCCTGGTCTTTAATTTAGCTGACTTTCGTCTCTGTTCATTCTGTCAGACTTACAGACATGCTTAAGCTTTATAAGGCCATGTGCGGACATGACTACCTATTTAGGTGCTTGTCTGGTCGCGGTTAAGCTAATCAGACCTACCTTAACTTTTGGCTTCCATAAGAATGGCTAAGAAGCATTTTGACTCCTGGAGTCTGTTGATTAGTTTCCATTGGTTACAAACTCCCTGTGCATGCATGGTTCTCTCCGGGTACTCCGGCTTCCTCCCACAGTCCAAAAACATGACTGTCAGGTTAATTGTTCTCTCCAAATTCTCCCTTGGTGTGTGTGTGTGTGTGTGTGCATGGTTGTTTGTCCTGTTTGTCTCTGTGTTGCCCTGCGACAGACTGGAGACCTGTCCAGGGTGACCCGCCTCTCGCCTGAACATTAGCTGGACAGGCACCAGCACCTCCTGACCCCACTAAGGGACAAGGGTGGGTGGGTGGATGGATGGATGGATGGATGGAAACAGACAAGACATCAAAACAAATATGGTAACTCTTCAGTGACTCCTTTACAAAAAACACAGGAAAGTCCTTACCCTGTGCTGTGCTGTCCACTACAGAACAAACAGCAGACATTTTTGGTGGTTTAAACAAGGTCAACCAGACCTGAGGTACAACCTATAAGGCATCTTGTGCAACGTGAAGAATACGGCAACATGAAACAGATTCTGCAGCCAAAAATCTAATCCCTTAAGTAATTAAAGACACGTATTGGATGTTAAACTCATATAAGATTCAAAATTTACATCCTTCAGTCTGGAAGTCTTTCAAAGTTTCCCACTTTGAAAGCTAATTAGCTTTTGCCAACATAATGCCCCTGAAAAATTCAGATTGTTTTCAGGACAGTTTCAGTGAAAGATAAAAAGGAGGCTGCTGATCCAGCGTCTGATTACGAAATCTTTGTGAAGTCTTGAATACAAGCTTTACATCTGCTGCTCCTGTTCAAGTCTCGACCCCTGTGTCGCTTCCAAGAAGTGATTCTTTGATGGAAGCCTTTTGTTCGGCTGACAAGACCCTCTTTATAGACGTTGGCATCTTTTGGCTGATTTTCTTACACAGATCTGCCTCAGACCTTTGTTGGAGGATTATCTGAGGCTCCAGGTTTAACAACTCTTAAGACAAATACTGTGGGTCCACAGCATTCATAGGGGTTAGGAACCATGAAGCGCTAATATGTGTGAATACTTGAGACGCCCTCTTATACTTGCCTATTTTTTATTACCCAGAGAACATGCTCTCAGTTGATTTCTACCTCTGTTGTCCATAAGTAGTAGAGGAGTTGATAAAGATGATGCGAGTCAAGCCCACTTCTTGAAATCATCCTGCTGATCTTTAAAAGATGGAGATGTTTATATAAATACATTATCATACTGAATGTGTTTAAGCGGATATTCCTAGAGGTTTGGTTTCATGTTTGCACTGTGAGAGGAAGTTTGTTTCTAAGAAAGTACTCTGGGAAACCCAGTTTACGCAAAGCATCATGGGTCACAGC
This sequence comes from Phalloptychus januarius, assembly GCA_902982915.1. Taxonomy (NCBI): domain Eukaryota; kingdom Metazoa; phylum Chordata; class Actinopteri; order Cyprinodontiformes; family Poeciliidae; genus Phalloptychus; species Phalloptychus januarius. The sequence continues at coordinate 1,868,492 of CADWAE010000469.1, read as the reverse complement.
AATAAGATGGATACTGAAGATTAGTAGAAAATAATGCTGGAGTAGGAAGCTTTTAAAAAAATATGTCTTTGTCCATATTCATTACAGTATTATGTGAGACAGATAATCTATGGGGGAAAAGAAAATTAGATCCTTTGCCTCCTTTCTGTGGTCCTAATGCCATCTGCAGAAATCTAACACTAATTCAGAACAACCAATCAGAGCCAAGAGGAGTGTCATTGCGCTGTCAATCATGCGTGTATTTGCGCTGCTCAATGTGGTAATGGAGAAAAACCTTTTACCACATAGGAATTGATATAGGAAGCAACTTACCAATATAGTTCAAATGTTTATCTAGCATCATAACTGCTAACTAGCCTTAGCATTCATGACAAACACTGCTATCAGGAAGAAGCTGTGGTGTAGCAGAGAGCAAAGTGGTGGCTCTTGTGCGGCACATATACAAGGTTGACCGACAGTGCTAAGACCCTCCTCCTGGCTCTGATTGGTTCTTTCTGACTGAGTGGCAATTTTAACAAATATGTTACCTACTGCAGCTTTAAGTATATGTTTATAACTAAACATTATAACTTATGTTTAGTTATAAGAGATAACTAAACATGGAGAAAAGCGTCTTTTTCCTTCTTCCACTTTCTTCCATATAAATATTTCAATTCCAGCAGGTAAGTTTGGTTACTTGCTTTAACCACTAAACTAAACATGTTAACATATTTAAATGGATTATTCAAATAGCTATGGAAATGAGACAATACCAGAGTATAAGTGTCAAAAGCCAGGGTTGGAATTGTAACATTTCATGATTTGTGGAACCTGGAGACTATTAGAAAAGATTATTATTAAAGCAGATATAGATCAGTACTCTGGGAATCTCCATTATAAGCTGCAGATGTAGAATTTTTCTGGAGCTTAAGGAATTTTAACAAATAAGTAGGCACTCTCTCTGGAGACAAAAAGTTTTGAAGAGATGTATTACTTTGTCTTTACAAAATGAAATGGTTCTGTCATGAGTGAATATTAAACTTTAGAATCTGAAAAGATATTAGTCAAAACACATTTAGTTTCTTTTCATTTATTCCTGCTGTCTAATTTGGAATGATTTGTTGACAATAAAGGAAAGCGTTCATCAAAAATATACATGTGAGATATGCATTAAAGAAGTTAAAACTATCCACACAAATCCTTTATTGTCACTAAGTTTAACAAAAATATAATTGTCTTTATTATCAGATAATAAAGACTATCCCATAATTCCCCTAATTAATTAAACACCATGTTTCACTTTATCTCACATTTTAATTTGCACATGTGATTATGTAGAGGATTTGTTGAGAGTCTAAACTTAACACAGAAACACTATAGTTGCCTAAACCTCTCAACTGCAGGTGTTGAATTCATTATCGCCAGGTTAACCGCCTGCAGATCTCCTCACATTGATTTTTATTGCATCATCTCACTTGCAGGAAAAGTGGAGGCACTTTTATACCTGCTTGTTATAAGTTTGACTGGCAAAGAAAATGGAAGTTTTGTCATTGGATTTTTTTCTTCACCACTCTAATTTACATCATCATGTAAGTTTGGATCTTTGTAGTCCACACAGAACATCTTTTAAAGCACTGCAGGACTGGATACACACCTTATCAGGCGGTGTGTATCCAGCAGCAACGACTGTAAAACTAACCAATGCAAAGACGTTTTACCAAGAGTCAAGTTTAGTTCTCGTTATAAAAGAAGTTAATATTTGAAAACTGCGTTTTGCTTTAACTTGGGTTATTTTTGATTTTTTGAATTCTCCTCATTGTCTGAAACACACAAATGTGACAAAAAAAACTGTGAAAGGCACCTTTAAAGTTCATTTTAGAAAAATCATTAGATGCTTGCTTACACTGTGATATTTTCTTCTTCTTTAATGTATCATGAGCCAAACCAGCATCCAAGTTGTTCTTATGCAGGAAGATGAGTCGTTCAGCCATGATGAGGAAAACAGCTACTGCTAAATACTGGAACTGAGAAGGCTTCTCTGCCATCCAGCACTGTATTTTTCCTTTTTCTATATTTTTGCAGATACAAGCACGTACACACCTACACACAACACACGCACACACCGTTGGAGTCATTGCTTTTGCAGGACTAGTTTTAGGTTTTGCCCTCAGAGAACCCACCAAAAATAAAAAACTCAACTTAAATCTCTCAATCTTTAGCTTGAAACACACACACACACATGCAGGCACATAACAATCCATCACCATGATCAAGCCGGGAACGAATTGGAGCTGGCCGGTCATACATCACCCTCTCTGAGCTTGTTAAAGACAGACGAAAACACACCCAAACACACACCTCTGTGGACACAGTGAAGCATGATGTCCCTTTAAAATGACAAGCGGGGGCAGTGAAGGCACCGCCTCCCATGGTCAGAGGGAGGATTACCGACCTCTGAGTCCCTCAGAAGGCAGAGCTCCTCTGGCTGTCCGTCCACATGGCGTTCTCCAACATCACAGGATCCAATGTTTTCATCTTCCTAACCAACACATTACAGCATAAAAAATAAATAAATAAAATTACAAGAATAAAGTCATATTAAGGAAGTATCATCATATGAGAGTAAAGTTGGAACAATATGAGGATAAAGCCACACTATTAAGAGAAGTCATAATATTACAAGGATAAAGTCGTAATTTTACAACTTTTTTCTCGTAATATTAATTTGTTTTGGTTTTCTTAGTGTCTCCCTAATACACTAAGAAACTCTGTCTCTTAACAGTTCACACTGAGTTTAAGAAAAAAAACATTTGTTATATAAGTTATAGCTGCATGTTGCATTATGTTGTTTTATGCTTCCTGGTAATGGTTAAATGTATATAACGTTTAACTATTGGGATACAATACATAGGGACTGAATAAGTTCATGTTCATAGTTCACTGATTGAACATTTGTGGCATCGTGCGAGTAACTGGAATTCAGTGAGCGAAACAAACAGCCTCTGTGAACATCAGGAGCTCATCGGGTTGTTCTGAAACCTTGAGGCCTGTTTTCTCAGAATCTTGTTTGCAGAGTGCCAACATTCACATGACCACATTCAACATAACATCTTCTTTAAAATGTTATGTCTATGTTTGTGTCTATACGGTCAGTCACATAGTTACCACATGCCGTCTGTAATCTTCTTTATTGTTGCAATATTTTAAACATTAAAAGTTTGAATAAAGTTGCTGTTGTTCTATTTCAGTTGTCAGGAAGCCATGTGAGCAAAGTGAAATTATGATTAGATATTGGGCTTTTATACAATCCTAACGCTGCACTCAGTAAGGTCAGAAGTATTCATTCAGACAAATCATTGACTCCAGTCGTTCCAACCACTTCCATCTCCTCAGGTTTTTTTTATTTATTTTTTTTAGATGCATTAAGTTAGCATTAAGCTTTCACTGTAAAACAATGCCACCTACCCAATAAGTCAAGTTGTAAAATTAGCAGTTATCATGTCAACAGAAAATGTGAACATCAGCAACTCAGTCATGAAGAGATTAAACCAGAACTAATGGTATTTTGACTGGTTTTCAGTTCTTTGTTAAACTGATAACTTGTCCAGGCTTTACTTTACAATTTTCTTTTACTTTGCAATTAATTTCATTTCAGCTAATCACTCTTCACACCATACAAACAAAAAGAAATTAAATATCTGTCAGTGTTAAACCTCCTGGCCGTGGCAGGTTTAACTTCACCCGAACACTTAAACTCAACCGAGCAGATTGATCTCCAGTTTTCCATTTTTCTTCTTTGTCTTCTTAAAATTGGCCGTCTGGAAAGAAGCAGGCTGAGAGTTGAAAGGCAGCTGCCTTAAACCACTAACCACATCCTCTTAAACACCCAGTAAAGCAGAACGCTCTTCAGGACTAATCTCCAGCTCTGCGTTTTGGTCTCGTATCACGATTTAGCCCAGAGAAGGTATCGATCCCAACTTGGATTGAATGCTGCAGAGCGGGTCTCGAAGCACCGCCAAACATGCCAAAAAAAGAAAAATCCTGCATATGAAGCAAAAAATAATACATAAATAAGAGTGGCAAAAAAAAAAACCCATCAATGGTCCTACAAGCTGAATCATTCAGCTCCGTAATTACAACTGAGCTGCGACCGGCCCGCTGTGGCCTAGCAGAGCAGGGGACAGCCAGATGAGAGGAGGAGGAGAAAGATAGATTTCATGAGCGAGAGGCTCCCAAGGCACCCACGGGGATTGTGGTTACAATGTTGTGCAGTACAACTGTTTACAGCAGACGGAAAGACAGATGCAGTGAGAGGGAGGGAGGGGAATCAACTGCATGTTGTCATAACTGGACTCGGTCGTGTTCCACTGCAATCCTCGTCTTCCACACAGGAACACATTCCCTTCTTTATGGTATTGTCTTCCTGATGCGCTCTGAAAGCCTCACATCAGCAGAGGGTTGGCAAGACGAGAGGATGAAAAGCAAATAACAAAAGAGAGAGAGAGACAAGCAACGCTGAGAGAGCAAGAAGGAAGCTGAAGTTGTGTTCGGGGTGCTGAATGTTAATTAGTTTCTTTTTGTTTGTAGCCCATGGCAAAGATTTCCTCCTGACTCTCTGCTTCTGCTTCTGGATGCAGGTTAGCAGAGATGCAGAGAGCTGTCAAGCGTCGTCTGCGACACCAAGCTTGACATCTGTGTCACCAGAGAACCCGACTTCTCTTCTTACTTTTGTCTCTTAAAATCACTGTGTGTTCTCCATAGGTGCGTTTGCTGCAAACTGAATTCTTCTCTTTCAGTTTTATTTTAACCCTAACCCTAAAGTAACTGAAACTCCCTCAATGACACAATCAGAACAGAATAATTCGCCGTGTATTTATATTTTTTTTAGTAGAGAGGAACAATAAATGTTTAGAACAAAATTATCTTTTATCTCTCATACTTGTGACCAAAATAAGACGGCATAGTGTAATTGAATATTTGTCTTATTTTTATTGCTAAGTTTTCTCAACTAAGTTCTGGTTTCTAACTTTGTGGTCCACCAAGAACCGCCAATCCCAACATTTGCTAAATGTAGCAACAAAGTCGCTAAGATAGCACAACTGGTTTTCTAGTGATAAACAGGCACAATTCATACAGTGTCACTTACCTAGAAACAGCATAGATACGATACAAGCCAAGCAACAGGAAACCTGGGAAGCAATATGTTGCCTTATAGTTCATTGGAGAAAACTGAAAAAAAAATAAATAAATCCTACAGTTTGCAAATTTTCTCGGCACTCAGTCGCTGCCTCCCTGGTTTTCTCCTACAGGTTGGAGTGCAGACATTAAAGTATTTTTGCATGTATGAAGTGTATTATTTTAGCAATCGTTTTATTTCAACACTGTGTTTCTTCTGGCTGGTTGTCATAACAGTGTAGCTTTCAGTATATATAGATAAATGTACTGTAATCTGTACTCTTCCACCAGAGGCCTAAGAATGAATCCTTAAGGAGAGTACTATATATACATATCTATAAATGGTATATTTGTTTTGTCTCAGAAACTACATAGAAATATCTAATATAATTTTCCAGATGCGTAAAATATATCTACAACCTGCGGTTATTCTAACAATGACAAAAAATTTAAAAAAGCACTCTCTTGTTTACTTTCTCCTATCTTTGTCTAAAATTGTAATTTCCCCGGCCTCTTTCCTCCACTGTAACATGAAGCCAACCTTCGTCCGTCTCCTGGCCGTCTCATGCTCGCTGCTGCAATCAGTCCACTTAGAAGGAATGCAAATCTGTAATTAGCCGAATCACGTCAACTGGAGATGAGACGGTTGACACTGCCCAAATTGGATTTTCCCCGACGCCTTCAATAAAACCCCGTCTCAATATAAACTCTTAATTAGCCACCGTTGCTTCTCGAACAAGGCATGAATCTCCTTAGAAAAAGTACGACGGCTCAAGGGAAGCTGTTGTTGTTTGTGATGTTCTGTGTGTCTTTACATGCTCTATGAAATGTAAGAGAGTGAGAGAGGAAATTGTGTGAATGTAATCAAATGATCTCCGAGCGTACATCAGCAAACATACTGAGTCTTTTTAAAGTTCTTTCATTGGCAAACCTGAACATATTTAATTGGGGTTCTTACAACAGAACAATAAGAAGTAACGTTGAAATGATGTTTGCTTTCTCCACTTAGCAATGGCATCTAAAAGAAACACATTGAAGAAATCATACATGCAGTTTCCTTTTCAGGTGCTCATTAATATTCAAGCTTAAAACTCATGCAGTTTTGTTTTCCAGCCCATCTTTTGGGGGGTAGATTCCTAAAATAAGTCAAGTGAGAGGAAAAAAAAATCTAATCAATGCTTAGGAAGTGGGCCAGTTTGCACCAGTATGCAGAACCAGCACTTGTTTTTTCCACTTAAGGCAATGATTTAACAGACACATTTTCACAGTGAATGACTAATAGCAGGTAAGATATAGTACAACAAATTGTCAGTGATGTCGGGTTCATAACAAGCTGGGAGTTTAGCATAATAGCTGGCAAAACCTGTGTTTTCACAAGTTGTGTTTTAAACAATCTGTTTTCTGTCATTATGAGTAATGAATGGAGGACGCAAGCCCGGAGATGCAGAGGAGCAAAAATTATTTAATGACTAAAAAAAAAAAAAACTTACAGCAGGATGTAAAAACCAGGAAACAGGCATAGAAACACTGAAACAGCAGTGAGATATGTGACAGAGAAACAACGGAGGAGTCAGTGAGGACTACAGCAACCTGAAGAGTCTAAATACTGACGAACAGGCGGAAGTGACACAATAACCAGAAGAGCTAATCACAGGGGAGGAGATGCAGCTGGGGGAAGGGACCAGGCAGAGATGATGGAGAAATGAGAAATAGCAGGAAAGGCAGCCGAGGAAAGAATAAGAATAAAGGAAGCAAAAAGAATGTATATAAAAAAAAAACACAATAATATACTTAATATCCAAGACTGGTAACAGTTCTTCACACTTCACCAGGCAGATTTCACCATGGTGAGACATTCCACAGTATTTTAATATCACAAGATCTGCATCACAGCTGCAACAGAAACACAAAAGAGTGAAAAGAGATTTTAAAATATCTCTCAAGTGTCTCATATGAATTTTGTCACAAGACGTAAAAAGAAGCCACTGCCCAAAACGAGCCCTTTTCATCTCACACACAATAAATGAGCTTAAAAAAATAGAAATCAGAAGGAAAAAAAAAGTAAGGGACTTATGGGATGTGGATCAGTGATAACTGATAATTAGATGGCACCACTATGGCAAGACGACTAATTGTTATCATCAGATTAAAGGAATAATTGTGTGTGAACACATCATCAAAACATGGCAGTGGCAAATTTGATCAGAGCAGATGTTGAATTAATTGCTTTTGAGGCTGATTGCATTAATGCTCTGAGTCTATTAGTGATACAGAGGAGTAATTAACACCCAGCCTCTAACTTACATGTTGGCAGCGGGACCCTGGACACACAAAGGAAGGTGATAAAGCTTCCTCCACACCAGCAAGTTTTGGTTCCTGCTCTGGAGAAAATCACAGTTTCGTTCTTTGCTTTGTTTTCTTCAGAATGTTATCAGTTAGTTTCCAGCCACAAATTAATAGAAAAAACAATACAAGAAGAAGGTTTTTGATTTACATTGGTAATCATCAAAAATGCACACTCGCCTAATTAGCAGCATATTTATTGTTTATTAGTTATTACTTGAAGCCAAATTTGCCTCCTTTCCTCTTCGGTCCACCTTTAGAAGTTATTTGTTTTCTGTTGCTTTTAAATGGGCAAATTTAGATGTTTTGTGATCACATTTCAAGCTTCTACGTACAATTGAATCTTTGTCTGAAAATATCATATTCAACCTTTTATCTTAAACGTGAAATTACAGTTACCATTTAAAACATGTTGTGTAATCTAAAAATCAGACCAGTGATTTGGTTTGTTATGAAACGGTGAAAATGCGTGACAGCTCCGTGTTTAGAGAAGGTTAAAGGAAGGGCTCACAAGAGATCCGTTTTAATGACTTAATGGGAAGCTTATGATTCTGACATTTCTTTTTAAAAAGTACTTTTGCTGCATAGACCCAACCAAATTGGAGACCTCTGTGTCTGGTGTTAAAGTCCCAGGCTTTTTACGCCCACTATCCATTTCAAACAGAGTATGTATTACATTAAAAGCCTTTTTTTTAACTACCAAAAACCTTTTTGATTCCAAATGTGTCCTCTAAAGGAAAAGATGTAAAATATCCAGCAAATGTTGTTCCTAAGAGACAGCCCTCCAGCGTGAAAACGAGCTATTTGCTCAAGCAACAGATTTGTTTCAGACTGGATGCTATTAATGATGGAGGTCTCTTTGAAACCAGATGGTTTCATACAGTGGATTAAAATAAATATTCTGATGTGATTGAGTGAGGAAAGAAAGCTGATGTCAGAGGGATTCCCATTGGCTACATTCCAAAATAACTGAAGACAGAATTTTAGATGTTTTTCTTTATACCATACTGCGACTGTATGATGTTTTTTTGATGTGATTCCATGGTTCTTATAATTGCATTTGACAAATGTTTATCCCCTGCCACTCCAGGCTGAGAATCCTCCTGTCACATTGAACATTTCTAAAAGTTTCCAAAGTTTGGTGGCTCTGGTAAGGCACAGAACTACTGCAGGACTTCTTTGGCAAACATGTTTCCATCTCCCCATCAGCACCTTAACTCTAATGAATGAGTTTCTAATGAATGAGTTTTTAATGAATGAGTTTTTTTGTGAATTTAGGGAAGTTATTTCAAATATTTCCATTTTCATCAACCCTTTTTAATGTGATAATTCAAAAGGCACTATAAAATGCTGGGAACCGTGTAACTGGTGACTATATGATGTTTTATGATATAAAGCAGTTTGAACTGTCTTGTTGCTGACTCATCACTCTTGGAAAGAAGAGGTGAGCTTTTATCTGAACATCTACTGTCCCTCTGTCAATTTTCAGAAACCCATGATAAAACCTGCATACTCCCAAGTTCACTGTCATGCAATTGACGTCAGTAATATGTTATTCTGGTCACTATCGCTAAATTAAACAGCGTCAAAACATAAAACAATGTGTCTTACCGAAGCAGTTGCTGCACTTTCCCAGGTAGTCGCTGATCTGACAGAATGCAGCAGTGTTTATATCATTTTCTTCTATGAGAAATGAAGACAAATTGTTCCATCTCAAATGTATTAAACTTTGAAAAGTCTTCAGCTCAGTGTCAGGGTTATTACATTTCAACAAGACTACATTGGCCTCTGTCAGGGTAGTTACATTTTATGAAAGGATTGCAGACACACTCTGTCAAACAAGTCCATTCTTACCACCACTTGTCTCAGCGTTCAAACCACATTCACATCACTGCCTGAGGCTTCCTATGAGAATGTGCTGGTACTGACTAAACCATTCCCATAATGGTACTGATGTAAACAGAAAGTGTCGCACCAATGCCTATCATCTCAAGGATTTTACAGGACGCACATCATGACTGCCACTTTACGTGCCTCACTAACAGGTGAGGTAGAGCAGAAGCTAGGCTAGGGCCAAACTAGCTCATCATGATACTCTAGTACCCATTGAGATTTTGGGGAATGAAGGAATGTATCATGAGAAATGTAGGCAATCGCTACGCTCAAGTATGAAATCTCAACTGTCCACTCAGAATATGCACAGTATTCCAGGCTATGTGGGAACTTTAGCTAGATACATACATCATGCTTGACTGCATTAAATGGATCTAAAACTGTCTCATAATTCACAAATGCACAGACTAAGATTCAGAAATGCAAAAAATTCACAAATGTACGAGATTCACACTTGTATCAGCTCCTTCTGGCCCGTGAGTTGCTCTGCATTTGTGTGTGAATTTTGAGACTCCCCTGACGTCACAAAATTCGGTCTTTTTTTAAGAAATGGTCTTTCCGATTGGACGATCAGACAGACCAATCAGATAGTTTCCGACGTTTAAGCCGATGTCGGTAAACCTTTCAGAACGAGCGACTGACTGCAGTTAGAAACTGAAGAAAATAAAATTTGAAATCGCGGTATTTGTGAAGCTCAAGCATTTACCAGGGCTTCTAGTACCAACAACGGAGTGGTAAGTGATACATGCATTGTGATATGTTTGACTTATTATCCACTTGTTATGAGAAGTTGATTAGCTATAAACCTTACTCAGTTTATTTTTGCAACTGTCAACACAAGCAAGTGAACTTTGCGCGGGAGCAACGCTAAGCTAGAGTGTGCATACCCAAACGCATTCATGTCTGGTTGAAACTATTACATAAGGAGTTACAATAACATTTCATTTACATTAGGAGTTAAAAATATGTATATCTGAATGAACATTTTCCATATATTTGTACCTTAATTACAGCTCTGGGTATGCAGTCCTTTCAACAAATTCACTTTTATTAAGTCTGCATCCTCTGACTATTAATCAATTTGTAAATGACTTGATGATTATGTTGATAATCTATTTGTCATAATAAATCCAGTAGTTTCAACACTAATTTAAGGGAAACTTCATACAAATTCACCTGTCATCATGTAAATAAAAAGAGATAATAGATATTTCTTTGTTTCCCATAGGAATCAATAAGGTATGAAGTTCTTCAGCCGAATGCTCCACATCTTGGAGAGGCAGACTATTGACATGGAAGGGTTACTTTTTGTTTGCCGACATAATTTGGTTTTCTTACAAGCTCTGGTTCATACAGCGAATGTAGTTGAAGACATTGTCCCTGTACTTACAGATTTGATCACTGTTAGCCAGCAGGAGCAAGAGAATGACATGACATTCTTTACACTCCATTTGCAGAAAGGTTTTCGTGGGCGCCCACGTTTGACTATATCAGTAGAGACACTTGCACATCTTATAGAACTTGGGCTGCCATCAAAATGTATCTCCGGACTCCTTGGTGTTTCAAAAGCTACTCCATAGGCGGATGGCTGAAAATAATCTCTCAATATCTGCCTCCTACAGTGAGTGTAGTGATGAGGACTTGGACTTGTTAGCCACAGGAATTAAGAGCTCAATGCCGGATGCTGGGTACAGAGTTGTTAAAGGTGCCCTACTTGCACAGAGACGCAGAGAACAATGGGACAGAGTGTATGCATCCATGCATCGTGTGGACAGTGTAGGGATGCTCTGCAGGATGACTCGTATGAGATGTGTGGTAAGGAGGACGTACACAGTTCCGAGGTACATGCTGCACATTGACACAAATCGTCCTGTGCATTTGTGAATTATGAGACAGTTTTAGCTCCATAGCATTAGGACTGTAAGTAGTTTGGGATAAACAATCTTAAATTGTAACTAACGCCCAAAAGTTACTAAGTTTTTGCCAGTAAACTGTCAAAACAGGTTAGTGTAGGTTTAGTGTTCTATCTTTATGTTTCTGTGCAAATTCTGACATTTTTGTTTAAATTTGTTTAGTTCTGTTTTTCTGAGAGAAAGCCATTATATCCATTATGTAGATTTATTTACATTGTTTCATGGGTTAAGTTTGCAAAGAAAGTTGAATCATCTGTCTTAAGCAAATAACTGCAGTATGTTCTTGCAGAACAAAATATGTATGTATTTTCATAAAATATAGAATTTCAAAATAAAAGTGTGAAATGCGGGGGTGGGCGTGTGTGCCGCAAACAATCTCAAATCACTCACTCCCAGAAGGTAAAATTCAGCTAATTTTCAGGCTTGTAGGAATAAAGCATTAATTTCTTTCTTTTTGCCAATCCACGTAGGAGGTTACTAAACACAAAGGGATGAAAAAAAGAAAAATTATCATTTTTAAAAATCAATTAGCTTGAATTTGCAGTTATGCATCGCTGTTTACTAATTAAAATGATGCTGTAATCACAGCAATCAGTAGTAAGCAGACACCAATCATCTCCCACTGAAACAGGAAGCCTCTTCTGCTGCGGTGAAGAAAAAGCTGAGGGCAGCAGAGCGAGGAGCCTCCTGATCATCTGGTTCTCATGTTCTGTCAAACACACATTTCGGATCAGTGCTACTTTTATCCATTCTAACAATGTGTGGTTTTTTTTTATACTAATGAGCCATTTAAGGAACTTTTTAAAAACTAAAATATTTAAAATCAGACCAAATCAAAACTACACTGAGATTAGTCTAATGCTTCTACTTTCACTGATGTGAAGAAATGTTTGCCTCCTCATAGATTTGTTTTTTTTTTCCCGTCACATTTAAATGCTTCAGATTACGAAGCGTGTTATATAATATTGATTAAAGGTAACTCAGGTCAGTTGGAAAATCAGTTTTCAAATGACAAGTTATTTTGTTAAGGGAAATCAGACTTTAGATTTAACAAAAAGGTAAAAACATAAGAAATCAGAATGAGAACAAATGCTTTTTAACAGCGCTTTGCTAGCAAATAAAATCATGGTAAAGGCTCCCCAGGCCGTGTGTTCTGTCCTCCTGGTTTTAGTGAGAACTCCAGCAGCAACGTTCTGGATCAGCTGGAATTCAAATGATGGAACGTTGACTTTGTAATCGTCTTTATGTGTCTTTGAAGGTTCAGGTCTTGTCTACATCAAATCTACACCAAGATTTCGGATAGAAGCTATGCTGTGGGAACTAACAAAAGAAAAGCATGAACAGGAAACAACATGCACTATTGGAAAGCGATTACTGACTGACATAATATGAACCATGTTCAACCCGTCCAGCTTTCCTTAATGAGATCCAGTTCAACTTAACCTTACAGTGAAAATTATGCTGCATACTAAAAAGCTGCTTCTGGGGTTGAGGATCAATCTCAACCAAGAGGAAAGCTGGCCATATTTATTTCAAAACACTGTCCAACAACAGCAACTTTTCTTTCTAAATCCTTAACATAGAGATAATTTAGTCCATTAAGTGGCGATGTTAGAAACGTATAAATTCTTGAGTAACTGAGCAAGAGTGTGCCAGTATGAACCTGTTTCATGTATCGGTTTGGAGAGTTTGATGCAGAGAGAGCAGTGGTGATAAATGTGACTTAGCTGGGTTTTATCGTTTGGGGTTCTCATGTAGCCAACATCAAACGGCTTCATCAACTTCATCACAAATAATCTCATTCTCTTTTATTGCTTGAAGGGATCAATAAATGTTTTGAGTAGGATCTAATTTGTGCTGGATGGGACAGCAACTGGTCAAATTAGATTATTTGCTCCATTCAACAATTCAGCTTGACGTCTGTCTTATTATTGCTCCTTGCTGAACAGCCACCATAGAACAGACTTGATGATAATGATGCTTCGTCATATTGTGGCTTTTCTTTTCTGAAAAGCATACATAGGCTTGATTTGAGGCTAAGATGACTTAATCTCGTTGCCCAACATTTAAACAACAAGAACAGTTACTGTGGACCTTCCTCTATGGAGGTAATTGGTCTCAAAAAAATTCACAAAGTGTAAAACAATATGTACAATAAGATCCACAAACACACAAGATTTCTAAGTGTACGACGTAATTCACAAATATTTATGTTTCAGCGCACTGCTGCAGTCTAAGCGATGCAGCTTCCCCACTGGCAGCGGAGGACGTGAACCAAACCATCCAGTGTATGTTAGCAATGCATCACAGTATTGAACAAGAGGAATGTTTAAGACATTTTATGGCTGACAAACATCGTGTTCAGCTTGGCACTTCTCTTGTCTCAGTGGGGGATTGTTGTAATTACCAGTAAGCTTCATAGTGTAGCTTCCTCAAAGCATCGCACACGCCGTGACCAAAACGTTAGCGACTGGGTAAAATCAGACGTAGAAGACTCGCTTAAAACTTAGACAAGGTTCACCCAAGCAATCGTTTCTCAGTAGCAGAGGCTGGTTGGCTGGTTTTTACCAGGTTACAACAACTACCGCCTGAAATGTTATAGGTTTCAGATGGAATCTTGTAGCACTTACATGATTTGATATGGACACCACATATAATCCTACTGGTTTCACAGAAGAATCACGTTACGTCACAGGTTTCACAAAGGCACATCACATGTAGTTCCAATAGTTCCCCATGGGAATCACATGTAATCCAGTTGGATTCAAATAGAATTTTGCACATTTGAACATTTTTCTGAATGTGTTGAGTTAATCGTTTTGCTCATCAATCTCCTCCATGATTCTTTTAAAATGTTGCAGAACACAAAAAACAGCTACATGCACATCTATCACATAATATACATATGGTGCAATGTAAGTTTGGACATAAGAAGCAGGTTATATTCAATTTAGACATATTAGAAATGTGGTAAATAGTTTAGCAGGTTAAAACAAGAATGGTTGCTCACAGAGTTTGTCATCCCTGTAGATGGCCAACAATAAGCCTAATCAGTAAGATGCTGTATTGTTATTCAGAGACCACAGAAATGAAACCCTGCTGTGTTCTAAGGAGCTGAGTTGTATTTGTGTCCCTGGTTTTGTAGAAATGATGAAAGGCAGTAATAGTGCAGCTTTTAAACGGATCCGTTAGATATTTTCTCTGTACTGTGAAGTGATGACAAAATGAAGAGAATGAATATTGTTACAGCAAACATGAGTATCAATTATCATTCTACAGTTTCATTCAAGCAGAACCTTGACAATTAGCCCTAGAAGAAGTTATGAAAATATTAGAATATTGCATAAAAGTGCAATATTTCTTGCCAGTCAGAAAGCAAAACTCATATTGAATCATCACACATAGTGATATTTTCCCAGACTTTATTTCTTGTGATTTTGATGACTATGATTTATGGGTAAGACAAATCCAAACTCCAGACATCAGAGTTTAAGCTTGAACATTTTGTCATAATTCTTATATTTTATCTTTGGCTTGATTTCAAAACAGTTGCTCTGTAACTTGCATGGTAAAAAAAAAAGGCTTTCTGGCATGGTAGGAAATGCTACTTTTATGAGGATAACTTTCTTATTTTAATGTATGAACAGCAGCTAAATGATTTGATATACAAGATAAAATCTTTGATGAGGTGATGCTGAAAAGCTCTAACCTGATTTTTGGAGCTGTGGAGGTAAATGGAGGCGCACTGCACATTTCAAGCCATTTGTGGGACGTATCTGTTTGAGTTCATTTAATGGAAGGCAGAGATTGCTGTAATATCACTGCTGTGCCTTTCGAAGAAACAAATTTAAATAACTGTGTGTGCTCCAAAACTCGAGAGAATCTGAAAATGTTGTGTTTAGTGAAGGCAGGTTGATTAATTCTGAGAGCCCCGGTGTTGGTAGAAACATCTAATGCAGCTATTATCGTCTGCAGCGTCCTAATCCACAGGAGAGCAATATTTGTAATTCCTTTTCAGAATGAATGTAAGAATATGAAGGTGATCTCAGGAGCTTGAAATTCAAGACAAAAATCATGTCTCATGCTTTTAGAGTTTCCTTTAAACTCAGCTGAACTAAGCTCCTGTTTTGTTTTGTTTTGTTTTTTTAAGATAATGGCAACCATCTGCCCAAAAGAGCTTAGGTGAAATTTTAGATGTTAAAAATATATCCAGCAGGACAAGGATTACAGAATGGCCTTCTCATTCAGGGAGTTAGTCATTAGTTGATTAATGGAAACTGTAGTGCGTCTGGGGTTGCTAAGTTTGCTATGCTTTGGTCCGGCTCTGCCCACAAGTCTTTTCAGTCCAGCACAGATTTTCTGCAGGACTCAGATCAGATGGCGGCATTGTCATTCCAAAACAATGAGTTTGTTGTCCATAAACCGCAGCACTTTGATGATCTGCTTATTCCCACTAGCTGTGTTTCCATTGCAAATGTGCACAAAATTTATTGATATTCTGCTGAAGTCAAAAAAAGCAAATTTCCAGTTGCCACGCCACCGTCCTCCAGCTGACATCCAGTTGTTGGTCATGTGACTCAGGATGCGAAAAACAGTGTTTCTATTGCAGTTTTGTGAAATAAACCAGTTTTGAGATGGCTGAAAAAAATCACACCATGCTAGCGTCAAAACGCTATTGATTTTTTTTTTTTCCAAAAGGTCAGATTGTGCAACAATATGGTCAATGGTAACAGATTCTGTCTATTTGGAAGTCTTATTTGCTTCCCAGCTCTAGGTTCACATATTGAATCTGTCATGAGTTGTGGTGTGGTAAGAGTGAGAAAACACAGGCAGGACCAGGATGTGGAATGAAATGGTGATTTAATAATGAAAAACTGACACGAAGTATACTGGGGAGACACGAGGCGACCAGAGCGAACACGACAAGGCAGGGTGAACACGACGAGACAACGTAACACGACGAGGACCCGACAAGAGACAAAGACAACAGGTGGACTTAAATACACAGGGAGGACAATCAGGGAATGAGACACAGCTGGGACTAATCAAGGGGAGCAGACAGGACAACACAGGGACTCACAGATCTCACACACAGAAAACCTAAAAATAAATACACAGAGAACTCAAATCACAACAGAATCACATGTTCAATGTTTCATAGCAATATGACTGAAACATATTTTTAAGTGAGTTAACTACACCGTCTGTATATTTCAAATGTAGTCGCATTTTAATCGAAAATCAACAATTTCAGTTAAAAAATAAATTGCAAAGGTAAATTATTAAATAAATGAGTTAAATAACAAAGAGATTTATTGTTTTGTGGCCCATCGCTGCTGCTTGTGCATCAGATTTATGGCAGGACCAGAAACACTCAAATGCAAACGTTGCAACTCGCAATTTTTTTTTATGTGAAACAAGAAGAGCAATTAAATGCATTGAAACTTTGAACGCATTAAAATCTTTGCAACCAAGTAATCAAAATTAATGCACCAAAGTCCCGGCCCGAACACTTTCACCACTTAGCTTTTTCCTTCCAGTGCCATCTGTTTTGTCAAGTGCAAAAAGCTTCATGTTCCCTGATATGATTTTCCTGTTCATTTCCAAAGACAAGATCAATCTGACCTTGAGAGATCTGACCTCTGAAGTTAAAGACACTCATAAAAAACAACGAGAAAAAGAAAAGCATGCAGACATACACATATCAATCACACATTTAACCCATTTGCTCAGTACTGAACCCTGTAATAGTGCGGCTATAACACACTATGAATAATGGAACCGCGAACGGCTGCCAGTCGGTGCGAATGTACACACACACACACACAGTAGCCACTGTCCTTGTGTAGACGTAACGGAGCGTATGAGTGTGTGTGTGTTTGATAAGGAAGAGAAGAAAGCCTGCTATGATTCTGACAGGCATGAAAGCTGATGGTATCGCTTGTTGAGCTATATATACACAATCATTACTGACAGTATCAGAGCTCAGGCTACCACGAAAAGCTGATGGACACACACGTACACACACAGAGCACGGCACATCAGAGACAGAGGCTGAATTCATGTGGTGAGAGGCCAACATTCGACAGCAAACACACATGTTCAACAAGCTCCTCCTGCCTGGTGTCGGAGTGTCCTTGAGACGTTCAATTGAACCCAGATTGTTCCCAGTGGTGAGGCCCGCGCCCTAGATCCCCGCTGCCTTGCTGCTGTTTGTCATTGTACATGTGTTGTTAGATATAAACAATAACTTGTGCTTCAATGTGAGTGAGAGTTTGGGAAGGTTATTGACAAGAGAAGCTACAGTGACTTCCACCTCATGTTCACATTTTCCAGGAATGTTGAGGGATTTTGGGGCGGAAGGAGGTTTACTTAATTTGTCAACATTTATTTGCTACTAAAGATGTTGTGGCGTAAATTAGTATTCAGCTGCTTTGACTCAAAGGTCGTAGAACCGCCACTAGCTGCAGTTTCAGCTGAAGATCCTTTGGGTTCAGTTCCTTCCTGTTCACTGCTGCGTTCCTAATTCTCAGTGTTTACGTGTAGAAATGGATTGGGTAGGTTTTAAACATGAAGCAGGAGAAAGAAAGGAAGAAAAGCAGAGATGTGAATTTGTCTTTGGTGCATTACCTACAGTGCCCCTCGCACCCCCCTCCACTCCTCAGTGTTCTCCTATTCACGTTTTTCTGGAGAAAAACCCAAAAAAACAAATTTTTTACTGAAAAAAGTGTGCTGATTCCTTTCAAATGTAAAATATTCAAATTTGAACATTTTCGAACATTACCTGTCTTCTGAAGACGACCGTAAGCAGAAAAATGGACCATGTCACAAAAATCAAAAATATTCAAGCCGGTTTGATTAACCTGTACTGCTCACATCTCAGTCCACTACAGCTCACTGGGTTCCCAGCAGAACTCCCTCCTATCCACAGGTTCACCTATTTGCAGATTTTTCTCTGGAAAGTAGCTCCAAGTTATTATTTGAAATATGACTCCAAATAATCACTGAAATGACTGATAGGAGCGGCGTGGATGAACTAATGAGCTGGTGAACTGCAGGTTACCAACCTTCTCACAGCTTCTGGTCACTCAGTATGAACCAATCACATCACTGGATCCATATTTCACACCCAAAAAAAAAGAAATCTTAAAATTTTAAGGTCCTCTCACAGAACATCTCTTATCACACTCATATCTGACCTTTTCAGTGGCTATCAAACATAAACACACTCCCAGGTAAAGTTTATTTAGAGCTTTTTTTCAGATATGATTAGGCTTTTCTTTTTAGAGAAAAAAAATTAAAATCTGGGTTGACAAGGGTGATCCCACATGTGGACTTGGTTATATTTCTCATCTTGTAAAAGTTCTTAACTCTGTCAGTGTCAGGGAATCCAGTGTTTGCAATTCAACTCAATTCAAGCATGTTCCATTAATCCTAATGGGACATTTAACATTGTAACTCGTATCATCCAAATACCTTCAGAATGAACACTGACATATTGACTGAATTACACAATTCAAATTTCTCCAGGAATGATGGAAAATCAAGCTTCGGTTGCCATCCTTTAAGTAAAACAAAGCAAGAGCAGCATGTTTACAGCATCCCCCATTAGAAGAGTCCTGGTCCTCCCCGAGGTCCTGGGGGGGATTTCTGCTGCTCCAGCATTATTGGACAGAGACAAAGGTTTAATGCAAAGCAAGGCAAAGGCCCATTCCCAACCTTAGCCTTTAATTTTACAAAGTGCTTCTTCCCTTACACTTTTTACTTTCATGCCACAACATTCATTATAAAGTTAACCCAGAGCCAATAGGGATTGGGTGAAAGGCCTCCTGCTCTTTCAGATGCAGTGTTGGTGTTTCTTCTGTGAGGAACTTCAGAATTAAGAAGCAACTTTATGGAAAAAAAGATCTTAGGAGTAGTTTTGCTACACTCTACTTTTTTACTTGTATTTTAGTCATTTTTTTATAAAGTGTTGCTGCTCTTGATTAAAACTTCTGGATAATCTATGGACTGTGGATAACTTCACTTAATGAAGAAAAAGCTAAATGTGTCAGCTACAGACACACTGACAGTTTAGGTTAAAGGGAGACGTATTGTTAGAGATGAGATTTGTTTCTCTAATGTTACTTTCTACCTGCTGTGCCATTTGTCACTGGAAGTACTTTAACATACAGTGTATTTGTATATACTCATTTAGAGCCGACCACTCAGTGAGGCGTCTATGTATTTATGTCTGGCCACCATCCTCCCATCATGGGGGCGACCTCTGCGCTGACCTTACAGCCCTTCATGAAGTTCCCCTGACTGACAGTCGAGCTGGAAGACGATCGGACCAGAGTTGCCAAGCGTCCCATGAAAAACGGAATCATCCTGTATCCTCGACGAAAAACTGAGAGACAGTTTGGTGGTGTGTTAAAGGGACATTGAGTCGCAGGATAGCAGTCGTCATGGCAACAACATTGATGGCCTACACCTAGCAAAAACAATAAGAGTAAGGACAAGCATATTTTGAAGAAACTGAATAACTTTTTTTTTTTTTTTACAATAAGTGGCATCAAATAATTTTTCAACCTTATTTATTGTCTAAGGACTGATTAGAATTTTTATGGTTGTCCAGTTAAAGGAGCAACAGCAGTTTTCCAACCTGCTTTCAGCTGATTATTATATTAATGCCACAGACGTTGTTTTTCCAGTCTCAATCATCCAAATATCATCAATACAAATCCACCCCAAACAAATATGACTCAATGTCCCTTTAACACACCACCAAACTGGCTGGTTTTGAAGTTTATTGTCAATGAGAGGATGTGAAGAGGAGTCGTGCGGATGTGTGTGTGTCCACCTGAGCAAGATGTGCATTAAAAACTTGCAGAGCTTCTTAATGCTCTCCAAGCTCACCTTTCTTTCAACCTGGACAAGAATCTGTGGAAGTGTGTTAATACGACTCCTTTTCAACCTTGAATGCAGCACAGGAGATCCCACCCTCCATTCTGGTGAACTCTGCAAAAACAGTAACAATCAGACCTGGCACCAGAGGAATTTTGCTGGTTTTGGGGTGGCACAGTAAAGGGTCATTTTATTTGATCTAAATACATAAACAAGGATATAACTTTCAAACAAAATACTGGCATGTAGACAATGCTGAGCAGTTATGCTCAGATTTGCATAAACATTTGCTCATATGTAGCAGAAGTTGAAGAATCTAACCACTTAAGTCTATTTCTTTATGCAAAATCAATCTACTTAAATATAAGTAGAAATAGTTAATATTATTATTACTAATATTAGTAAAAGTAAAAAGTGCAGTGCCCGCCCAAAAAGTTACTCAAGTAAATGTCACCACTACGGCCCAGCTCGAAAGAAAAATAACTAGCTTACGGTGAGATATTGTCGATAGAACCTATCATTGTCTTACTCGGCTAGTTTAGAAAAAAAACAGTGCAAAGATTTTTGCCGTTTAATGGTTTTGTGCCACGATTGTTACACACCAGATATCTCCACAAAGCAACACGACTCCGTCGCGAACCCAGTGGTGCAGCATCTTAACGCTGATGTTGCATTTAAAGGCGGCTTGGATAACTTTACATTACATGTTAGCAACAAATTAAACCGTTGTAACGGCTGAAAAAGTGCGATGGTACGAGAGCACATGTATGGGAGGTGCGGGAGCCCTTTCTATGTCAAATAAATATAAATATATAGAGTGGTAAATGGAGGTAAAAAATTAATTAATAAATAAGACAAACAGGTTCGAAGTCATGACGGGCACGGCTAACTCAGTAGGTGGGCATGCCCACAGAATTACACTCAACAAAAAAGAATTACACATATACATATACAGAGCAATGTAAGCAAGCAAAGTCATAAAAAAAACTAAGAACGGCTCTCACAAACTGAGACTTGAGTCCTCTCGTTCATGGCATAGAGCCGTTAAAAAATAATCAGATTGTTCCTGAACACCACATTACACTGCGCATGACCGAGTGAAATGAATGCTACATGAACGTTAGCAGGGTGGGTTTATACTTACAAACAAGCTAAAGGGCTGTAGTTGAAAGATAGGCATGTTAAGAGACCTTAATCAGATCTCTTAACATTGACAAAAACATTAAAGACTCTCAAGTAAAAGGCATGGCAGTTTTATCCAATGTTGGACCCATGAGCCCATGCTAACATTAGCATATTAACCTGTAAAAACTTTTATGCATCATCTTTTACCAGAAAAATCAACCTGTAACCATATATACGAGTAGTAAAGGCATACATGACACATGAAAACATACTAAAGAGGAATAACTCACCTTTAGAGAAGCTCTGCTTCTTCCATGCAAGCTTCCCGCACTTTACTGCGCATGCGCACTGCTGAGCTGAAGTATTCGCTCAAGTAACAAAAATATTCAAATCCAGTTTACTCAAAATAACTTAGTCTTGTACCTTTCTCAGGCCAAACATGTACATTACTCACATTATTTGAGTTGAATTAACAATTTAGTGAGATTTAAGTGAAGCATACAAACCTCATTTAAGTAAGAATAGGTATTGCATTTTAGAGTGTATCTTGTTTTATTGGTGCTGTGTGAATTTGACCTGTTGCTTTGAATGGATAATCTGAAGGCATCGGCCTTTCTCTCTATGGAGAAGAACCTAGTCAAAACCATCCATGATTCCAACCACAAAGTCACTTAGAAATTTGCTTTTCTCTTATTATAAGTTAATTAATCTGCCAATGGAAACAGCACTTTTTTTAAAATCAATAATAACAAATAGTCTAATCAAGTTCCTCCATCAAAGCTACTGTTAAAGTTAGCTTTGTCTTATTTAAATGTAAGTAGATATTTGCACTAGAAATACTTCTGTTTTTTTGGGGGGGAGGGGTTGTAGTGGGAATTCTTGTTAGTGGCTGTGCTACACCCAAAACGCCGCCACGTTCTGGGCTCCAAGATTTATATTTAGTCTGAGCATTTATTGGTGGTTTATCTGTGTGACGCAAGACAGAAAATTACAATGTGCTGACGGACAGCTGAGAGCAGCGCACGGTGCTCGCTGGAGGACACCGCGTCCCATAACTGTCACTTAACCAAATAAGCAATAATCCCCTCAGTAGTTTAATGAGTCCGGACTTAATCAAACCTTAAACACGAAGGTGTCAGCGAAGGCGACGCTAATGAAGGTCAATTGTAAAACTGTGATGTGGGTCATTTTGGAGTCAACTAATTTCACTTTGCCTGTGTCCACTTGTGTACTCTTTCTATTATAATATCATAAAACAAAGCCATTAATACCCATTACAGAGTTGCCCTGTTGTTCTGAAAAAATAATAAAATAAACAAGAAAACACACACACACACACCCACACCCCCATACGCATTTATCAGTGGCTAGCTAATGCAGTGTGACCCCATCTGTCTTTCAGTTTTATCACCCCTGGAGAGTGTCTGGTGGGACAGACTGCATGGCCATGCCTCTGTGGGGGTGTGTGTGTATGGAGGGGGGTGGGTGTGTGTGTGTGTGTGTGTGTGAGACAAAAGTAAGGGAGCAGGATTAAGTGAAGAAAGATATTACTCCTTGTGTGGCCAGAGGCCTCTTCACTCTCCCTGCTCCTTCTCTTCATCCCTTGTTTCCTCTTCCTCTTGCTAAGCTCCCAAACTGTCATCCCCACACAAAGCCCCATGATTCATTGCCAACGTACACACACTCACTAACACACACCGGGGACTTCACCTTTACACAAACGGTGTGAGAAGGTTCCAATTGAGGGAAGAGAAACCTGACAACTTGGGTATCAGAATAAAACCAGATTTAATTTTATATAAATATATATAATATGTTGTAATATCTAAAACAATCACACTCCATAGCATAAAGCCTTTATAGGGAGCATTGGTATTTTCAGCTTGACAATGGGAGAAACTCCACCAGGTTAGTGTAAGCAAGTCTCAGTCAGTGCTGAGTCATTATCTCATTGTCTTGGTGATTAAAAGACAACTGCATTTGGGGAATGAGAAACAGCTTTCCAATTAAACATCCAATAAAAGGACTTTTCATTTGAATTACATCACTTCTCATCTAGACCAGACTAAATAAAGCAGCCAGCCGCCCGCCTCATATTGTGAGGGAACATTTTTTTCTCGCTGCACTTGAGCCTCACATCGCTCAATCTCTGGGCCTCTTCACTTTTTCATTTTGAGGTTCACTATCTGGTGTCCCTGCATGTAACTGGAATTTGATCCCCGTTGTAAAACCTCCACATGCAATAACTGTATGTGAGTATTAAAAACCTCCAGGGCCTTTAGTGAATATTCTTTCTGGTGTCACAATGAGATGCCCAAATGTATCCCTTACCCTAGAATAAAGGAGACTCATTTCAGAAATAAAGTGTTAGACTATGAAGAAATTTCTTCTATGAAGAAATCTGTGAAACGCTAAATAAGGGCATTTTCAACCTTATTCTTTTGAAGTTTTTGTGGGGTTTTTTGGCTGTAGCATATGTTTTATTTTGTGGAGTAAAACCCATCTCTGTCATCTGGACAAAGCAGGCAGCACAGTGAAGATCATGTTCTTTGATTTCTCCAGGACATTTAATACAATTCAGTCTGATCAGCTGAATTCTGACTGGTGAAGCATCAGATTATGAAGGCCTCAACAATCACCTAGATCTACGGTTACCTCACTAACACACCACAGTTTGTGAGACTGAAGGTCTGTGTGTCTAACCAGATGATCAGCAGCACGGGAGCACCGCAGGGAGCTGAACTTGCATCATTCCTTTTCACTCTGTACACTTCACACTACCAGCATAAATCTGGATTCTGTCATCTAAAGAAATACTCATCTAAAAAGGCTCAACAACCTGATGGAGAAGGCTGGTTCTGTTCTGGGGACGACTGTGGAGCATCTGGAGATGAAGATGCAAAGAAGGATTCTTGATGAAATCCACAAAATTATAGATGACACTGACCAGCCTTTTCATGATACCGTCTTGAGAAAACGGAGTATCTTCAGTCAGTCTTCTTTAAATTCTACTCTTTGAATACTTTTAATTAATGAGTTACAAGAACATTTAATTCTACTTTGGTATCAAATTATTTTTTAAATGAATTACATTTTCACAGAGTTAAATGTTTACAAAATGGGTGTATTATTTTTTCTTGCCAGTAGCTGCAATTGATCATATAATTGCGCAATTTGACATTTCATAAATACATTTTCTAAATGGAAACACAGCGATTAAAAAAAACAACTTGTTCTTGATAAAGTTTTGGAGGAGGAATGAGGTGGGTTTTTTGGCTGAATTGAAAGTGGCTTTTCTTGCAAAACAGTTGTGTTATCTGACCCCTGACCCTAGGGCTCCACTGTACTGTGATAACTGATAGGTTAATTGTTGATTCTATTAGTTTCTAGATCCCATTCAATCATTTAATTTCAATATTATGATTGTCAGAAAAATATAAATTTTTAACTGTTTTTTATTCGTTTCATGTAATTAGGGCTCAACGATTAAGTACAATTATTTTGCCTTACAATGCATTTTTGATAGAATTAATTGTTTATTTAATTAGACTCATTTTTAATCAATATCTATAGCTTGTAGAACTGATTCACTATTCTGCAATGGACTGGCGACCTGTTCAGGGTCACCTGTTGACCGCTGGAGATAATCACCAGCTCCCCTTTGCTGCTGACCCCCGCAGGGATGTAAGATAATGGATGGATGGATGAATTCACCACTTAACCTGCTCACTCCGATCTCCAGTAACTCACTAAAGGAAGAGCTCAAGCCACATCTAATTCAAAGCTTACCAGGACTTGTGAGGAAAACATCCATGAATAACTAAAGGGAGGAAAGATATTATCAACCACAAAAACACACGGGCAGCGCCAACATCTGGGTGATCAACATGCTTGGCAAAATGTTCCCAGCTGCTGCTGACGAACTGTCATGCTGTACATGTCAGGTCAGAAAGTAAGTTTTCCTGAAAAAGTTCCATGTTTTCGGGACGGAGTGCGCAGATGTTCACTGTCAGCTCTCCATACAATCTACAGCTTGATGATGACAGTAAATGGGAGGACTGTGCACTGGATTAGAAAATGCAGCTCAGGATAGCCACTGTTCCTACACTAGAAAAGTGATGTAAACCTTCACAACTATTCTTGTTGACTCGTTGGCCTGTAGTAATTACTTAATAATTTTAATAATTACTTGACTAAGAAGGCAGATGATGACACATTTTGGAAATATCAGCAGGTTCTAATCACATAACTCAGAATTCCAGAGTTCCTTCAAATTTTTGCTGTGCTGGTCAAATTCACCATCTTTATACTCAACTGTGAACTTAAGAGTTAAAACCACAAGTTGACATATGGAGCATAAAAAGACATTATGTAGTTAAATGAGAGCAAACTTCTCTTGTTTTAGATCAGCTGGAATTACAGAAAATATTTTGATTGCCTAAATGCAACAATAATGTGAGAAAGAACATGTCAGAGATTCATAGATTAAAGTCTTCAAAAGCACAGACAGAAAAAAAGAAGTAATGATTGGAAAAGTAATAAATAATACTACATCCCAGGTGATGTATTATATTTCTGTTGTCTATCATCATCAGAAATATGAGTTCAACTGTAGGAAGATTCGTGGAGCTCCAGTATTTCAAAGCCACTCCTGACAGTTTTCTTACCCGATAGTTCAGCTTCATTCATAAGTCAGTCCTTCAAACTATTTTTTTTGTCAATGATTTTAAAAATGTAGGCCCACCTCCCAGCTGACGGAACCTCTCAGTTTCAGATTCTTCCTTATTGCACTTTCCTCTCCAACTCATAAACATTTACAGGGAGGAGCTAAAAAGCTGCACAGAAACATAATGAAAAGCACTCAAGGCAAGCTACTTCCTGCTGACACAGAAAACATGGCTGCACTTGACATTTTCCAGTTGAGACAATTTATAAAGTCTCGCAGCGGAGATAGCATCTCAGGACCGCGTCACGTGGTGGAGGAATGTACTCAGCTGTTTGCTGACTAAGGGCCACGGCAGAGAGAGGCATAAGCTGTTTTTGAAGATACATTAATTCTAAGTCCTCCAGGAAACACCAGCATGCAGCCAGCGTTTTAAACCCCAATTCACATCCTGCTTAAGGCGCTCTGCAGAATGTTCCAGAATTAGCCTTAGCCTAAAATTACAGATACCGCCGTGCGAGCTCCGGCATTTAGTCGAAGAAGAAGAAGGAAGAAAATGGCTACAAATGCAGTCAGTTTTTACGTGTCGTGAAAAAAGTATTTACAGAGTTCTGATTTTTGCCGCTTAGTCACACTGGCATGTTTGATCAATCAAATTGTTATTTGACAAAGATAACTTGAGAAAATGCACAACAAAACCCATGTTCAGCTGCTTTTTAAAAAATGAATACTAGGTTGGCTTTAAGTCTTTAGTGCTGAGTGGCCCAGTTGATAAACCTGGTATAAGAAGCTATTCGCTGCCGTCCGGGACTCAATTTGCCATCTTGGAGCACTTGCTACATTTTTTCCACCCTCTTTCCTGTCAAATCACTGTTCAATAAAAGTTAATGGTTAATTAATGGCAAGAAGAATTGCCATTAACGACTATCTTAGGAACGCCTTATTCCATCAATTATTCTGACGATTAATCTATTATTTTATTCAAACAGAACATGGGCACAATCTGCAGCTTTTCCATTTAAGCATTTTAAATGCAATATTAGAAGAACATTAAAAGTTGCAAATCAACAAGTAATTCAAACCTTTTTCAAATAGGAAAATAAATGTATTTCCTAAAATGCATTAGCAGCTTTCCTATAGTGAACGTTTGATCATTTGTAGCATCTACAGATAACATTTTTTAAAAATTGTAATTTCAGTCCCTTCTGCTTGAGCTAAGACTATTTTTTTTTCGGATTTGACCGACAAATGATTGGATAGCAAAAGGTGCTTAAAGTTGCAATATGTAACTTTAATAAAAAAAATATAAATTTTAAAACATTTGTTAAATCTGTCACCATGTCATGACAGTGTGATATGAGACAGGTAACCTTTAAAACACTGAGCTCCACTACTTCCTCCGAGTTCTCCCAATGCTAATTACAAGCAACCAATCAGAGCCAGAAGTACATTAGTGTGATGTCATATGCGCTACTCACAGCCTCGTCCTTCCTCCCTGCTGCACTACAGCTTCTCTGGTCAGGTCACCAGTTCATGAATGCTAAGGCTAGTTAGCATGGCCACCAATAAGTATAATATATGAAAACACATAGAAATATACATATTTTTGAAAAACTGCATGGTTTCTATCTAGTATGGGAACATAAAGTTGTTACCAAACCGAGATAAGGTCACAGCAAATACTGAATCCAAATGTGGCTTTAGCATGTTTCCGTCTGAGCGTGCATTATCATCATTATCTCACCAGGTTTCATTCACACAGTCTCAAACAAATCCGCCTCCAAACACAGAGGTCATCTGCAGACTATTATCCAAGTTTCAATGTGATTCTCTCAGTCGTTCCTCCTACATTTATCCCCCTCCCACCATGTGTGCTGCTTTCCACCTAAAGCTCTTCTGTTCTGTTTCCTAGAGGCCCCCACCCTGCCACAGTCACAGCCCTCTGCCTGTCTTCCCTCTCCTCCTACTCCCATTTCTTTGGTCTAGCGTCACCTCTGTCATTCATAAGCACAATGCCATCCTGCTTGTTTCAGTAATAGAAGAGTCCACTATGTGACTGTCCCTTTTCATTGAGCTGCTCCCACTCTGCATTTTTTTGTTGTTTTTTTGCCTCCCCGCCTTCAGCTCACATGAGACTGAGCAGAGAGTCGGAGAGGATTTGAGGGAGGAGAGAAGCCTTGAGAAAGGACAGCTGGAGGCAGAGAAGGGCCACAGAGATAGGGGCGATGTGAGAAAATCAGAGTGGAAGTGGCCCTTCTTGCATCTCTCCGTCTTTCTGCATGTTTCATCAGTTGATTGCCCCCATCAGACAGACTGAAGGAGGCTCCACGTCTTGGCTGCACTGTTTCAATAACCCTGCTGCAATCTGATTAGGTTTTATTAAGGACTACCACGTCTTGTAGCTTCAGCGTGATTCTTTTTTTCAGTTATTTCTTTTCTTCCTTTCCAATGTCCAAAGACAAAACCGTGTTATTCACAGCATTTTAGAGTGCCATGAAAAGGTATTTCCGGGTTTACTGGGTTCTTCTTTTTCTGCTTTTTTGTACAATTAATGTTTTAAAAAGGTCCTAAAGATAATACTGGGTTGCTCCAACATTAGCTCCAACTGCGGTACCATAAAGTCTTTGCGAAGTGAGTTGATCAAAACTCATCCACAAAATTGCGAAACATCCACATCCAGTTATTGTGCAGATGTTTCAGTTCAAGTATTGAGCACGGACTGTAACTCAGACCACTCTCATGGCATATTCACACTATCATAGATAGAAAGGAAGGGAAAAGAGGCGATCGGTTTTCTGGTCAGGTGAGTGACTGGCAAAACAGACAAGAAGTACTGAACAACCAGGAAGTGCTCTTCCAAGACTTAGACCTCAACTAACTTGAATCCTCAAAGGTTCAACAGTTGAACATTGTAATGTCCTTTTGCTGGGGGATTGTTTCACTCACAGGGTCATGTGATGGAAAACTCTATGGAAGCAGGAAGATAAAGTCACAGAGCCTGGAATCTCACACTGAGTCAATGTTCCGGTTTCACAAAGGGGTGGTGAGAGACTACACCATTCACCCCAAACCCAAAGGTTGACTGAATGGTTTTGGACAGCAACAATGTGGAAACAGATTTTTCAAATATAAAATATTCGAAAGAAAATGCAGTTTAGGAAGCTACAACGCTACATGGGATGCTATTGACTGTTTGCAAAGCAGCTGATCCAGGAGCGTCGGTTTTTTCCTTGCTGATGATTGACTGTTCCCTCAAAAGGAAGGAAATAAATAATGCTGTGGATGTTAGGTTCCACTGTGCGTATCAATGTATTTTTAGATCGATTTAATGTTTACACTAACAAAATGGGAAGCACAAGCGGTCGTAGAGCGGGTTGTGAAGAATCGACACACAAGTACCGATCTTAGAAAAGCATCTGTTGTTCCCCAATCAGCCTCCATTGGATTGTAGAATAGATTAGTATGCAGTGAGAAGGGATGTTTCTGAGTGGGAAAGTTCAGACAGTGAAATGAGACTGTAGGATCTTTGGGGAAATTAGAATAAACCCAACCACTCCATCTCAGACTCTTCATCTTTAAGTTATTATTTGTGAATGTTAAGGGTCATGGCAGTACAATCAGGAAAACAAAGACTGAGAGGAGCTTGCTTGGACGGGTCCCCGAGGAAACCCTACTCTCTGAAAATAAAAACACCAGCATTGCTCATATTTGTTTAACTGCATCTTGACAAGGATCTTAAAGCATGACTGGATTAACCAAAGAAACTGGATGGGTTTGGCCACAATGCATATGCCACCATATTTAAAAAAAACAACAAAAAAAAACACTTAGCACCTTTTGGGAAGCTTTTTTATATCAACATAAGACAAGTATAAATGAACTGCAACGCGAAAATGAATAAATATAAATTTTGACTACCTTCCACAATTTCACGATGTGCTAAAAACTTGATTGTGTCCAAAAATGTCAAATCCCAGATGTTGTAAATGTTGAAAATGTTGTATTTCTTTTCCCTCATAACTTCACTGAATCTTTTAACAAAATCTTAAACTTAATACAAAAACTTAATTTTGCATTTTGCTTTACAGAAACACTGAAAAGTGGGTGGGATTTAATGTTTCAAGTAATTTTGGCAAATACCTTGCACATGTCCAAAACACAATTTGGGAAATGCATCTGTGCATTGCTAAATGCATTTACTGCAAACCTTCAGATCTCTTCCCATGAAATATTTGAGAACATAGAAACAGCAATGTGTTCATGCTGACTGGCCACAATGTGGTCATTTTTTTTTTTTAAACATTATATTTATTGAATTTTTGTAACATAAAAAAAGACAAACAAGTGACAGTGATACATTGACATAACATTCACATTCAACAACTTAATCCCCAGAGCGAACAGAACTAAAAAATAATAATAATAATAAAATTAAGTAAAACTCAACAGTACACATATCAGAAAACACAAACAGAGAGAAAATAAATAAATGAATTAAAAAAAAAAAAAACTCAGCAACATACACTGTTCATCTAGTTTCCTTTGTAGTGTTTCAAGAACTCAGTCAATGGTGACCACATTTCTTCAAATTTCGCTCCCTTTCCTCTGACAATATAAGTGAGTCGATCCAGAGCCATACATGATGACATCTCCTTGACCCAAATATGATTTGACGGTATATCCATTTTTTTCCAGTGTAGAGATATTAATCTCCTGGCCTGCAGGACTCCAAAATCAATCAATTTTAACTGTCTGGAGCTAAAAACACAGTTCCCTGGATAAATACCTAAAACACACATTTTAGGTTCAGTGGGTACATTCATTCCAACAATCTTTGACAAAGTTTGCGTAACTGAGTTCTAGTATTGCTGTAATTTTGGACACTCCCATACACAGTGAAAAAGAGTACCCCTTCCAACCAAACACTTACTGCAGCTATCCGGGATGTTCGGTGCCCAGCGATTCAGTTTGACTGGAGTTATGTAAGTTCTCATCAACCACTTGTATTGGAGGAGTTTCATCCTTGTGTTAATTGACTGCTTTTGGGCTTTTAAGCATGCAGTTTCCCAGTCTGCCACTTGTATCTCTTCTTGGAAGTCGGATTTCCATGCATCCAATCTCTCTGCGGTGGATTCCTCACCATGCATTAGTAAAGCTGCATAAAATAAAGAGATGTGGCCTCTATGCTCTAGATTTTCTAATACAATATTCTCGAGGTCTGATAGTGGTGGTTGGGATTCAATCTGTTTGTATTTTGACATAATGAAGTGTTTAATTTGTAAATACTTATAAAAATGTTTCTTTGAAATGCTATATATTTGGCATAACTGCTCAAATGTAAGAAGCCTGTCATTCTTATATAGATCTGCCAGTTTCTGCACACTTCTATTTGCCCAGACTTTGAAACCTCCATCAGCTCTTCCTGCCTTAAAATATCTGTTCCCCCAAATAGGTGAAAAAGGAGAAATGGAAGGAGTATCTCCAATATGTTGATGGGTCCTATACCAAACATCAATTGTGTTTTTTAAAAAGGGGTTTTTGGTCAGTTTTATCAATTGTTTTGGCCTTGCAGAATACAAATATAAATTTAATCTAAGGTTTGTTACTAGTTGTTCAATTTTTATCCACGCTGGGGGTGTTTCGGTTGAAAAGTAGAACATGGCTGAGCGCAGCTGTGCGGCCCAATAATACAATTTTAGATTAGGAAGTTGTAATCCACCTCTCTCATATGGCAGGTACAGCAGGCGAAGTCTTAATCTAGGTCTTTTATTATTCCAAATAAATCTATTAAAAATACAGTTTAATCCATCAAAAAATTGTTTTGGAAGCGGCAAAGGAATTGACTGAAACAGATACAAAAATTTTGGTAATATATTCATTTTGATCATGTTTATTCGGCCAATCATTGATATGGGCATTATCATCCATTTATTTAGCGACTCATTTACTTCATTGACCAGAGGGTCATAATTTGTTGATACAATTGTTTTAATGTCTGGGGTAATTTTAACACCAAGGTACACAAATCCCTCTCTTGCATTGATAAATGGGGTTTGTATAACTGGGTTTAGTCTCTCGTCCCTGTTCAGAAATAGAATAGAGGACTTTGAATCAATGTGGTCATTTTTTGTGTAGCATGCCCATTACTAATTGTGGGAAAAACATTTTTAATATTCTGCTAATGTTGAAAAAACACAATTTTGAAATTGCAGTGCTTCCATTAAATAAGAAATGCAATTAAACTCACACGTAAATAAGTTTGTTCATACACTGAGTCAATAAAAAACATCCCAAACAATCTTTCTCTAACAACTTCTTGTTGTCTTCTTTGTCATTTCTGCCAGTAGCAACATCTGGTTGTGGATCATGTGACTCGTGTGATATGAAAAAGTGAGTTTTTTCAAAATTGCCTTGTTTCCACTAAGCTAATTAATTTTTATAATTCCAATTTGTACTGTACACCAATGGAAACTCTAAAGTGAATGTATTTAGTACTTCTTACAAAAGTGTAAATACATTCTGTCCATACGTGCCTGCATGTGTGTATTGGTGTGTGCCGTTCACAGCAGCCACATCTATCCCATAAGAGAGTCATAGAGTGAGAAATCAACTTTGACATTCATGCTACTAACCTCCCAAGGCCGTCCTGAGGCGGAACACTTAGAGTCGAGTGTCACTTTCCAGACGGAGAATAATAGCGAAGTCTCCTCCGCCCTTTGAAGGCGACTTTTCATCCTCCCATTGAATCTTATTTGCTGTGACCTGGCCAGTGGAAATAATAGCCTGGATAATCTCTTTGCTTTCCTCTCATGTTAATATTATCATTGCACTCATGTTTCCTATCTTTCTGTTGTTAACTCTCTGGTAGTTAAAAAAGAGAAATTGCATCAGAGAGTTTCTAAAATAATAACAAAAAAGCAGATTAGACCTACTAAGAGGTGTGTAGAAAATACACAAGGCACAGGCACTTCAGAGACAAAGGTTTACTGATTATCATAAAATAAGACTGCCAGTCAAATACCTTGACTGTGAGCCAAGGTAATGAATCAATTCATTGTTTACTTTATTGTAAAATAGAAAGTTAAAACGTCCCCTAAGTGACTCTAAAGAAGGAACAAATACGCCTCAGAACCCTGAGTCCTGTGTGTTTTCTCAATGAATGCCTGTTATTCTTAATGATGTGACATGAATAAATGAACATTTGACGCCTGCTGCTCAAGGGGCAATTTTACGTTTCACCCTTCTAACCTCAATTCAAAACAAATAATGGCTTCCTCATTACTGCCCTTTTTATTCATGCCTTTTTCTACGTCCCTCATCAACTTCTTTGTTTGACGTCTCCCTTATTGTGTCTTTCTCACCAGTTTCCTCTGCCTTCAGTTGGCACCAAGAACTCGCAAGGAAAAAACTAAATAAACAGCAGGACAAAGCTTGACCGTTCTAGCAAACGTTTTTACACTCCTTGAACTTTTTTATATTTTGTTACTTTCCAGTCACAAGCATTACTGTATTTTATTCAAGATGCATGTGTTAGATTAACACAGAGTTGTCAGTCACTAGCTGCAGTTCCATTACAAATGTGCACAACATTTTGTTGACATTCCACTAATATCGAAAAAATTAAATTTTACAATTTCAGGGTTTACATTAAAAGGGAAATGCAATTAAAATCGCACCTGAATAAGTGTGTTCATGCAATAAGTCAGTAAAAAACATTTACCACTTCTTGTCGTCTTCGTCATCTTTTCCCCCCTGGTTGAGGATCACATTACTAGTACTAACCCTAACCCTAACCTGATCCTGGAGCAAAAACGTGAGTTTTTCCTAAGGTCGCATGTTTCCATTAAGCACATTTACCTTCAGAATTCCAATTTTGCGCAAATCAATGAAACAAAGTCAATTCAAAATCAATGGAAACGCACCTGGTATAAAACTGATGGAAAAGTGTAGCAGAGTTTTTCAGAAATAGAAACTTGTAAAACATTCTTCTTTACTCTAATGAATGCTCAATCAAATACTACACAACTTGCAATGAGTTACAGTATGTACGAATCATATCCAGAATTCAGACCACATCTTCAGAAATGTTAGACAAGTTTTATTAACAAACATTACTATGTGTAAGATAATTGGCAACTTTTTTGGGGATTGTCCTTCAGGTCAGACTCTGGGAAACAGACAAGAGATTGAGTACCTGTGAGAACAAACAGGAAGTAAACCATTTCAGAGACACAGACCTTAAATATCTAGAATCCTCTGAGATGTAACAGTAGAGAACAGGAACATGTCAATTTCTTTGATCCTGTTTCACTGGAGAGGTGAACACTCGGTACACTAGAAACTGGACGCAGACATCAAATAGGGTGGAAACTCGTAGGGTAAGTGTGTTCTCATACTCCAATCCAATGTTAAGGTCTCACCATGGGGAGTGAGAGGTTTCTTCATCCATAATCTAAAGCTCATTGGTGCATTGAACAGATTAGATCAGCAACAATGTGGGTCAATGGGGGGAGCTAGATATAAGGGACCAATGGTGTAAAACCTAGTCTACAAAAGACTCGAGACCAGTTTAGCTTCCAGTTGGTCAACAAACTCCAACACCATGTTTTCGGTCAAAGAATGTGCTTGTAAGACAGTGCCACAGAACTAAATCCATTTGTGAATCTGTGGTAAGAAGTGATGTTCAATGACAATCTTCATCATGTTTAGATGGTTTGCAAAGAAGCATGAACACATTTCTAGTCTCTAAATTACAAATGGTAGAAACATAACCCCCAAATATTTAGGTGCAATTGCAAAATTAAACCGGGTTCACAAATGATTGATTCTAAGGTCATGAAGACAGATGAACTATTGTATTTCTGGGGTTTTTATTCATACTACTTTTTGCTGGTCTTTTACTTCAATTTGTCTTAAAATCCACTGAGGTTTGTGGTTGGAATGTAACAAACTCAGATCATGACCTGTAGATGTGTCCGTTATAGCACACATATCTAAACAAAGAATATTTCTGTTGGACAAAATCCCACGCTGGGTTTTAGGCTTGAAAGTAACCCATCAAGATTTATTACCACTTTCATGATTCAGTCTTGTTTCAACATGGTTACCGGTGGAAAAATAAAGTAGAAAAACAGTCTTTCCTGTCACAGTTACCACACACATATCTAGCTAGGATGAAGCAGCACAATGGGTCTGAGGTTGTTGGTCAGGAAAACCCCAGCTCTCTCAGCCACAGCTCTATGACTCTATTGTTCTGTCTTTCAATCCAAAACCTACTCATTTAATGAGACTCTTGCAATATTAGGTTCGGTTCAGCTTCGCAGAAAGCTGTGTCGTCCATTTAGCACTGCCTTGGTCGCTTGGTAGAAAACAAGTTAATAAAACGGGCTTCTAAGTTTTATAGCATTTTTAGAGTACAAAATTGCAAGTTTTCTGGTAGATGAATTTTTAACTGATAAAAGTTTTAAGAAATACATGAAGTAGTTGTTCCAGCATCAAATTGTTCTCACGTTAAAGTCAAGCAAACCATAAACTGCATGAAAAGGGAGAGATTTTATGTCCATTATTAAAGTAGAAGCATTACCACACTGCTTTACTGGGGTGTGAAAAAGTATTTAACGTTCTACAGATTTATTTGTTTCAGCTAAATGAAGCCCTTATTCAGTCGTTAATTACCTTAACCCTAATCATTTATATAGAACCAGCCTGAGAACATGGATAGAGGCCGACACATCATGCCCTTATCTCAAGAAATTGAAATACAGATGTGAAATGTATCAGCATGGAAAGGGCTACAAAGCCATTAAATCTCTAACTCACCACATTAGTCGTGTTTCCATCAACATTCTAAATAACTTTATCAATTTTTCAAAATGTGTAACGCTGGTAACAGTTGATTAAAGGGTTAATAGAGGAGCATTGACGTGATGACTTCCTTAAGACAGAGTTTCACAAAGAGCACAAGTTTTTAAAGAGACAGACCCGACTTCAAAGCATTGAATTACAAAGTCAAATTTATTTTAATTCATATTTATTACATACAGCATTTTCTTAGAAACTGAAGGAAGCATAGTTACTTCATTATGCTATAAAATGACAGTATATATCTGTAAACTACATCATACTGCCCCTTTAAACTACTGCTGCTGGTGATACCTGATCTATATATTGAACAAGTATCAATACTTGATCAATGTCACTTCAGTTTTAGGCTAATTTGATAAAAACCTTTTTACCTTTTGTAAAGAACCCCAAATTATTTGTCGTATTTTAGTAGTGAACGTTATGCTCTAGTTCAGACGTTACGGTTGTAAGAGTGTCGTTTGTAGCCTACACTGTCTTTAGCTTGTCTTTGTTTTACCTACAGCTCTTTCAGTGGAACTCAGGGTTTACTCCCAGTAAACCACTGCTCAGCAGTAAAGACAAAATCCTTCATTTGGTGGCGTCTGCTACACCTTTTGCTTCAAAAGTGAGCAGTACCATGGTTCAGCTGAAGTGGATTTTATAGGTTTCGGTTACCTTAGCGATACAGAGCCCTTGCTTTATGAATATCAGCACTCTCCCAGACAGCATGAAGATGGAGATAAGAAGGGAGGCGCAGCAAGCAGGGGGGAAGATAAAATAAGAAACAAAGACCAAGAGAGAAGGAGACAGTCGGATGCTTTATTTTTTTAAAATTTGTTTTTGCTATTTTTACACTTTATTCCGATGAGATTATTACTTTCAATAGACTTTACCTGGCGCCAGGCTGTTCGATGCGTTTAACCAGCAGACCTAGAGCTTGGTCCCTCTCAGTTGGATCAGCTGGGGATCCTACTGCCGTCTGACCAAAAGAAAATATCTACCCGGTTCCAGGACGGTTTCTTTTATCGTGGAGTTGAAGTTTCTGGCTGCTGTGTTTTCTGCTGGCAGCAAATCAGAAGGGAAGAAAAGTTCCAAAACACAAAAAGAATTCTAAACTTTCACTATGTTTTCACCCATTTCCATTCTCTCACTTACTTTCTTTTAAAGTTTTTTCTCTCTACACTTCATCTTTTCTTGATAATGATAATGACTTGGAGAGACTTCATACCCTGCACAGCTGTCTTTACTTTACAGCAAAAATAAAAATAAGTTATCAAGTAATCAAGGTCTAATAGATTTGTTTTCACTTTTATCATGCAAGACCACAGGAATGTGTTTTCCTCCTTTCACTCCGAAAAGAACATTGGAGATCCCTGGGCTGCCCTCTGTCAATCAGCATCCACCTTGAAGCTATTCTTCCATGTTTGAGCAGTATTTAGACAGAAATAGTTTTCTCAATAATGTGAAAACAAATTCCAGACTCTACATAGCTGAGCCTCATTTCCACTCTGCTATAGGAAGAATTGTAAATGCAAACAGGTAAATCATTTTTGCAATTCAGTTTTGTTTTCTCAAGATACTTTACAAGATAAACAATTGATTTGCTCACTCCATTAGTCATCTAGTCTGGTTAGAGTTGCTGGATCCCAACGTGGACCAATCGATACAGGCTGGAAACTTAGAGAGTCTGTCCTCTGAAGTAGCATCAACAGTTGTTGGATGTCGCGCATCAGACAACTCCTCTCGAAGCAGTTTCGAGATTGATCTGGTACTGTTTTTCAGTACCATTGTGGCAAGCCAGTCTGAATGTTCCGTTTATGACAGTGCTTATCTCTGAGCTCCATCAGTGTATGGATGGACATAGTTCTAGCACTCCAGTAGGCGACTATTGATGCTGAGTCATCATGTACTACCTGTGTAAGGGCCCAAAATGTGCCAGGAAAATATCCCCCATACCACCAGCAGGAGCAGCAGCCTGAACCGTTGATAGAAGGCAGAATGGATCCAAGCTTTCATGTTGTTGATGACAAATTCTGACCCTACGACCTAGATAAAAGCAGGAGCATTTATCTAATCCAACAATGGAAAGGCAGTCTGTCCCAAGCCACAGATGTGAAGTCTCCCATTGAGACTGCATCGAGAACATGATGGAGCAATCTAACCTCTTTACATGCCAGCAAGACCCAGAGAAACTACCGTCTGTCACCTATGTGAAAATGGGGCAGTTTTTGGGAATTTGCTTCTCCATGTCAAGTTTTGGGCAGCCAGGATCCCAGATTTACAGGAGTGGAGCTACCAGGGTGGAATGTGTAGTAAATGCAATGAGAACGCACAACTGGGAGGCAATAAAACGGAACTTCCATTTTGCAAAGACCATGGACCAAATCCCCTAAGGATATCCTGGCTACGACAAGCTGTTCAAGACGTGCCTCCTGCTTTCATCACTGCAGGAAAGCTTCAAAGCAATCCCAATGGATGAGAGGCTATGTGTTGACGAACAAGCCGTACCATTCAAGGGAAAGAGTAGTCTCAAACAATATAACCCCCAAAAACCAAAACACTGGGGTTACAAAGTGTTTGTCTTGACAGGCGCCCACAGCTTCCAGCTACACTCTGGTGCAATCTTACCGATGGATGGAATGCCAGACATCGGGGCAAGTGGCAACATCGTTTTAGGACTTGTGAGCATCATCCCAAAGAACCAGCCTCACAAGCTGTTTTTTGAGAGCTGGTTTACCAGTGTAGACCTCCAACTCAGTCTTGAGAAGAAAAAGAGCCACTGTGTTGGGACCAAAATTGCCTGGCGGGACTCAGCTTCTCTGCAGTTCTGGCAATGAAAAAGAAAGACAGGGGGGCTATTAAGAAAAAGAAACTGCACTTTTTTATAAGTTTGCTTTCTTTTTCTCATTAGGTCAGTTTTTATTAGACTAGCTGCCTCCTCTTCCCTGGATAGTGACAAAAAACCTATTAACAAAAATATTCCACCAATTATTTTCCCCCAAGTCACCCTGATACACACACTTTCTTGGCTAAAATACACCTGTTTTCCATCTAGTATCACCTTGCATACCCACTTTCACTGTGATAAAGAAACAATTTCAGCATTTTCCATATTCTACAACAAAGCAGAATTCTGACCTTTAGAACAAACTCCCTTTGAGGTAAAATGAGCCCACGTGTGTGAACTGTGAATACATTTCTATCAGGAGTTTAAATAGTGCTGCTTTTGGAGATCCAGTAGTCCTCTGCTCCTTCCACAGAGATTAAACTGAACTCATCTTGAGTCGGGGTTTGACATTTTCAATTTCACACCTCTTGCAGTTTGTTTTGGTTAAATATTTTATATTGTAGCGAGTGATGATGTGCTCCATACTGAAACCTGCATGAAACCTAACCTATCATTTTACACATAGTGAACCTACATGTGAGAATATTGCCTTTATTCATTCTTGGCGCTAGCACTTCAAACCTCCAGATTGAACTAAAGCATTATAATTGATTGGTTTCTGGCCACAGACTCAGCTTTTAGACATCATTAGTCGTTATGTTTCATTTGCAGGAGGTTTAAAGCCAGGGCCATTTCATATGTAATGCCAACTTTTTCCATTTAAACAAAGCTTTGGAGTGTATTAGGATCAAAGCCGTCTTGGGAAAACCAGCAGTGTCCAACTTCCAATCAGACACAGTGTGAAATCTGCGTTGGTCGTTTTTCTTTTGGCTAAAAGTTGCTCAACTTTCCAAGAATCTCTACTAATGCAAAGGCTTGCCATTATCGGAAGAAATCTTAATCCAGACAGTAATTGATATGATATTATGTCACCAGTGGCCATGTTATATCTTTGTTCTTACGGATCAAACTTCATCTTCCAACAGGTCAATGCTTGGTCCCATTACATTTCAGAGACATTCTGGTAAATTCTAATAATACGATAACACAAAACATAGTAGAATTTTTTTTTCTATATTTTGTTTACAGGACTTCTAGTATTTATTCAGCTTTGTTAGACACAAGGTAGCAAAGTGCAGCAGTCACCTCAGATGTTTGAGGTTAGAATAAATTAAGCTCTGCTGACATTTTCCTCCCACTCCAAGAAATCTACTTCTGACTAATGTGCTTTTGGTACTAGTAATATCCCTTTTTTCTGTAGCCCTTTGTGTTTGACATTTTAATAAAGCACTGTATTGTTAGAGCACACTCCCACTCTTCCTCTGTCGCGCCTCGCTCTTTCATGCTTATGCTCCGCTTTTATGTTGGGCTCCGCAGAGATTGTCGTCAGCCTATTGCTGTACACACAGCTCTCACTGACAGCGAGAAGCAAAGAGAGAAAAGTCAGACGAGGGGAGGCAGCAAGACACTTTGAAGAGGGTTACATACAGAGACAGGGAGGTATGAGGGGAAGCAAATCAGGCGTGACTGATGAGAGCAGAGGTAGACAGGTGATA
This sequence comes from Phalloptychus januarius, assembly GCA_902982915.1. NCBI lineage: Eukaryota > Metazoa > Chordata > Actinopteri > Cyprinodontiformes > Poeciliidae > Phalloptychus > Phalloptychus januarius. Next base: position 1,828,229 of record CADWAE010000469.1, on the reverse strand, counting down.
AAGCTGGAGTGGAGCGTGAGGCAGGCCAGAATAAACATGATAAAAGCTAATAAGCCAAACAGATTGTATGTAAAACACAAGACGGGATGAATGAAATCAAATTAGTCTCAATAAAACAGTAGGTAACATGAAATAAGGTTCATGAAAACTAGAAGAAGAGAGACGTATCACGGTGAGCGTGAAGAAAAATAAATAAATGCTGGGTGCAGTGGAAGGCTAATAAGCTCATCAGACATATACTTATTGATTTACCTTATTTTAGAAATATAAAACAACTCAACGTTAAAAGGTTTGGGTCCAAGATTCAAATCCAGGCCTAAAACTCTTTGCAGGACAGGTGAGGTTAAACCCAGAGCCCAGAGCATGTTTTGGTCGTATTTACTTAGAATGCATTAAAGCGTAGTCTGCCTTCTGTTTTCCGGTCTGCTTTGTGTTCACATACGGATTCGAACCGCACCAGAGTCCATTTCAATCGAACCAAGTTTGTAGGCAGACCAGAGTCAGCTTTTTTGTTCTGCATCACAGTATTTTCTAGGCAAACAAAGAGGACTTTCTAGACTAAAGAGCTGGACTTTCTGGACAAACCAAATTTACTAGGGTAACAAACCAGACTTTCTAGGTTTTAACAAACTGGCCTTTCTAAGCAAATGAACTAGAGTTGGATGAAAGATAAACAGCCCACTTTCATCCAACTCATCCAAGCCGTTGCTTGCTTAAGCATGAAATCACCATAAACCTCCATGCTCTACCATGGAGGTTTCCTTGCACTTCTAGATCCTTGTGCTCTAGAAGGTCTTGCACTATAATGGAAAACAGTTTTCATGAAAGCAGTGAATTCAGTTTTTTTCTATCCAATCTCTCAGTCTTTTAAAAAGAAAACAGACCATTTTTTTGAGGTTCCAGAACCATAATGAAGTGTAACAATGTAAGCAGGAAGCATCTAGATTTTCTCACGGATTGTGAGTTTGTGCTCGTTTTGTGAAATTCTTTGACGCTCTCATCAAACACTTGAGGCAGTCAGCAAGAAACTCTGCTCATCTTAGCAACAGCAGGAAGAGTAATTACCCCAGATAGGAGTAGTTCTGCTTAGCAGTTCATATTCCAGGTGTTCCTACTTGCCCAAGCTTTTTACTGTTATGGATACAGAGGACGTAATTAACAGACATACAGAGGGAATACGACTATATTAGATACTGGATGAGTGCTCCTCTGGGACAGTTTGTTCTCGTTCTTTCATTCTTTTTTTTTTTTCTACTGTGCTGCTCAGACACCGTTTTCCACCCAGTCCTTAGCTCTGGTTCTCATCTGATTTGCTTTTTCTCATTTTCTAACCACCCTCATTGTATCGTCTCTTTCACATCCCCGCCTCAGGACATCCTCTAACCGCGATGATGACTTCATTTTCTGGGCCCAGAGAAACTCCGTTATTAGCCCAGCTTAATAGTTCTATATGATGGCCTAGATACAGCACCGAGTCTTGACAATGTGTTGCCTCTGAGACTGTATTTAACCCAACCTTTAGTCTGACAGTGAATTAAAAATGACCAGTGTCCATTTTCTGGCCGATGTCTTTGTTTTGGTTGGTTCTTCTTAATCTGGTCAACGCCTCGTGTTTCTGTCCAAACGGTATTCAACGTTACTTATACTACAGGACTGACTTCTTCGTTCAGGTTATAATTCGCACTAAATTTTCTCACCTGTTAAGATTCTAAAGAACATCTATTACATTACTATTAGTCTGTGAGAAGCCCGCTATTATTCTCTTTTTCATTTATTACATTAGAGGGATATTGGAGCCAAAATTAATGTTAATTTAAATGTTATAAAAGGAACCTTATAGTCTAGGTTGTAAAAGGGCACAGAGGAATATATTGAAAAGGACATAAAACAATAAAAAACGAAAAGATAAAGATATATTAAATTTGGGGAAATTAAAATAATGTATTATTACTGATAAGTTTCACAATGAATTTGCAGCAGGAGTCTGAAGTATGAAATGTCATTAGAATGGCTTTGAGGTAAATGTGTTTTTTTTTTCATTAATCTTATTTTAAACAAGAACAAATCCCTAATATTAGTAGGAAGCAGGTTTAAATTGGAAACGATTATCTTTTGCAAACAAACAACTTAACTATAACAACTCATGGCACCAGAGGTGCTTCGTACACGGCTGCCTATAGGAAATCCACAACCCTGTGCAGGTGGAGCAAACACAGAAACACTGACCTCCAAGATACTTATTTATGCACTGATGTATTCATTCAACATTACTTTGAACTAAGAATGTTTCATTCAACATAGTGTGCTCTAGAGATTGTCTAACTTTAGCGGTGAGCTTGTTTCTGTTGCAGTGTTTCAAACGTTGGGGCTCAAACACTCCACGGACCTCAACAGAAAATAAATGAAGTCATTTTGACCTGAACAGCAGAATGTTTTTTTTAATCTGAGCCACCATCTTTTGTTCTTGTTTGCACCTTTCATTTTCCCTTTTTAATGACTAAGATTTGAACTCAGTCCTGCTTTTTTCCTTGTCTGTTTTTCATGACATCTGCCAACACTACAAGTGTTAAAACATAACATAAATATCCCCCAAATCCTTTACGTCTGCTTCCGTTTCTCACTTGATTTGAACTCTCTACCCTTGTCTCTTCCTCGTCCACTAGGCTGCTTTTAATCTTTAATGAGGTGAAAGGAGCTGCGTTTGACCAGTAATGCAGAACATAGATCCAACGTGGAAGCAAATGTTGCAGTAAGAGCCCTCTGCATACGGGTGACATTTCCACAAGTATCCAGTATATAATACAAAGACAAGAGACAGAACAATGAAAACGTTTGGCCCCTTTGTAATTTTATAGAATATTTAGTTTAGACAAAGATAAGACAGACTTGGACTAGGCCACACCAAAATAACTTTTTTTTTAGCCATACTGAGGATCCAAACAGCCACACCCTGAAGCTGCTGCTTGAGTATCTGGTCACAAAGTGATGACCATACATTCCCCTTTAGGATTTTCAAATTAATAGAGCAGAAGTCATAGCTACATAATTTACTGTTAGTCACCCAAATCCAGAAATACCCTCACGCCATGATACTACTAGCGACTACAAGTACCCCAGTATGGGTGGGGCCCATTGGTGGGCCCTAGTCAGGGAAAACAACTGACTAGCTAACATCTTCAAATACCTGAGACTGCCTCCAAAAATAACTGTTTAAATAGTTAATTCACAAAATATACTTTCCCATATGCTACTGCAATCTGTGGGAATCTTCTTTGCTTGACCTAAGAAGCTAATATTTAATTTATTTATTTCGGCTCTTGGGAGTAAAAACCAATCAGTGTTAAGGAAACGAAATGGCACTTCTGGATTACCTGCATTGAAAATGCCATCCGATAGTGTAACTATGAATATAAATATACTTTATTAATCCAGAGGGAAATTCAAAAAGCACCAAGGTGTCTCAGTTTCTCAAGCTGGATTTTCTTTCAAATATTTCAGATCTGCTCTATGAAAATATTTGCGATTGGGCAGATTGTCCTTTAATAACATGTGGCTATGTTCCTCAGAAAGCTCAGTGGAAAGGTGAATGTGTGAATATTGAACAATGACTCAGGCAGGAGTCCACTGCAACATGTTCTGTCTTTGTGGATAAAATCTCTCATTGCATTTCAGTGTCTTATTAATGGCTTTGTGTCATTCACATTCCTTCTCGTCTGCTCGTCTATTTCTTGGGTCACGACATGGCTCTGATTTTCATTTTTAACCTTCTTCATGTTCTCATAACATTTATGTGATGATGTTTCTGGTTAGGGAGTATTCAGACCTGAGAGCGGCCAGTTAAAATGAACAAAAAGAAATGACTTCATCTGTTTTATAATTGACAAGGGCTTGTTTTCATCTAAAAACTACTTTTACCATTTACTCTAAAGGCGGTTTTCTCTTTGATTAAAAAAAAAAAAATTTGTATCCCTACCCTTCAGGAGAATTCTAGTTCCAGAGATGCAGAAACTCACTAGCATTAATTCCCTTTCAGGCTTTGAGTTTTGTATTATCCCAATCTACTGCCCTTTTTGGAAGCCTGATATATACATCTGTCTGTTCCAAAGACTATGAAAACCCAAAAATGCATAAATACAACATCATCCCCTGTAAGAGACTCGCAGTACATTAAAAATGAAATATACTGGCAGGTAAAACTTTAAGCTCAGTCTGTCAGGTCTGAATCTACATCCTACATTTAATTAACTTTCAGTGCTTCTTCTTGGCCGTTCAGGTTTAGAGTGTCCAGTTTCTTTTGTTGAAGATGAAACGCATTAAAAAAAAGTCCTAATATACAAATAAAAGATTCTAAACTTCTCCAGATTTAGCAATTGCTAAAAGTTCCACACTTTTCTATGCTTTCCAATGAATCTTCTGATGTTGGATGTGTAGTTTGTGGAGGAAGGTGGAACACCAACTCAGTTTGTCTACAAATCACTGCATTAGAACAGAGTTATGCTGTCGCACTTTCTACCATCGGATTATTCCTGAGACATTTTCCCAACCCAGGGGGCAAATGCACGTTATCTCCACTTATCAAAGATGGATTTGTATTTAGGATGCATTCACACTAACCCTGCTTTAATTCAACTCTAGTTTGTTAGTTTGGTTTGTTTGGGGAAGCAGAACAGGTGCCAAGATGGCGTGTGTTCCCCTTACCTTGCCATATTCATTACTGGTATATATATATATAGATGTGTATATAAAGTCTTGGAAACTTTTTTTTTCACTCCACTTTGGACAAAGTTTTACCATGGATGATCTGTTTGTTCATCAGCAGTAGACAGACATCACTTAAAAATGATGTCTGTCATTTTTAAGTGACAGACGCTTAAAAAGCGCAAGTGGCTTTCACAGACCACTTGCTCCATCTGTGAAAGCCTGAGGATCACAGATTATGTGAAAGCCCTCACAATACTTGATAGCCCATATACTCAATTATTATTCAAGAGCCTTTTAAATACAGTTTTCCTACTTAATGATAATGCAGACAATAAATACATTTATGCGTACCAAAGTGACTTCACCTGTAGATATGATCACTAAAAGCAGCAATTTTATTTTGACCCTTTGTGTTTCTTTGAGCAGTGGCTTTTCATCTCTTCATCCTGGCGAGCATGATACCTTCCACTGAGCAGGTTTTAGTCATTTTATGATTGCTTTGGCCTGCTCAGCTGGCCTGTTGTGTTATTCACGAGGCCTTTCCTAGTTCAGAAATGAAAGTACTACACAGTGGCACGCTGCACTGCTTGTGACCATCAATAAAATTCTACAATATTCATTTTGGAATTGATAGAACAATAAGGCTGCCCTAAAAAATGTGTGAATTTAATCAATTTTAAACACCAGTTTTCCCACATGAACCATTTTGAGTTCAAGGATTTAAAAGGCAGCTAGTAAAAACGAGTTCAGTAGCTCGAGTTGCAACCTGTCATTTTTCCTCCACTAGGTCTCTTACTTGGGCTTTTAATTATTGGGTGATAAAATGATAGCTAGTAAACATTTAATTAGCTCAACTGGATTGTAAAAGGCAACAGAATGGAGATAGAAATGCGGCAATCATCTCTTCCCGTGTCAGTGGAAGATGTTCCAGAACCTACAAGCCGCGAGTTCTGCCAGAATGTGAGGGCGATGGGAGACGAACCAGGAGATGTTTTAACTTTCCATTCTGAAGGAAGATGTCTGTGTGAACTCAAGTGTTGAGTTAAACTTTATTTGTAAAGAGGTAATCCCTCAGAGATGTTGGTGCTACATGAGGACATGTACTTTGAGAAATTAAAATGGAAGCTATTGTAGCCAATTTTATCTTTATTAAAATGGTGGTTTTAAATTCAAGTTGCCCATTTTGATGACACTGATCCCTCCACACAGGAAAGCCCAGATTGTGCTGTAATCTGGGCTTTCCTGATTAAAGGAAAGCCCAGCACCTTTTAAAGCGTGCTGCTTTAAAAGGTGACTTTTAAAGCAGCACGCGATCCAGTTCCTATTTGTCACAAGCTGTAGTCTGGACATAAGTGCGCAAGGCCACTTCCTTAAGTGTGCCTCGCTCCCTCCCCTGTCTCATTTCCTCCTTACCCAAACAAAAGATGTTTCTAGATGTTTCTAGCATGAGTCGTGATTAACAACCGGTGGAAAAGACAAAGACAGCAATTGATCAGAGGGTGATGACGCGGCATGTTTTTTAAATGATTTATTGTGTGAACAAACGTATTCACATGTGATTTTAATTTAGTTTCTTATTTAATGTAAAGCAAATGTGAAACAGTGTTTTTTCGACGTTGGCAAAATATCAAAGTTTTGCCCACATTTGAAATGCAGCAACTCACACAGATCCTTACAGTAATTACATTGCTTGTAGTTGTAGGAATAAAAAAAGCAATGTTGCTTTTTACTTTTAAATTAACGAGATTGGATTATGCTAAAAGTTTTGTTTTAAAATATTCTTACAATTCTGTGATCCTGCAAGATTTTTATTGAAGATTATCGTACTTTAAAATTATACCGTTTTTTCTGCCTGATGTGCAAATAATTATGTATCTTTAAGCTTTAAAAATGAATACCTTGTAATAACTTGTAATACCACTTTCAAGTTAAAAATGATCTTTAGTTCTTTCCGTGTTTGAAAGCTGCGTCAAACAAGAGTCCAGCCTACACTCAATCTGCTCATAATATGGTTTGTGTTTGAAATAAATCAGTACCAATAATCCAACACTGCACAAAGACCAGAGGGGGGAAAAATCATAAAATTGTAAATATTTAATATAGTCAATAGAAAAATCCCCTCCAGTGTCATGTACCTTTAGTTAATGTTGTTTGCATGCTGTGCAGCGCAGCAGGAGCGCAGAAGGAGCTATAGGAGAACTACGAGCATCAAAGCTGCTTCTTTTACACGTTTACTATCATCCCCCCGTCTACATGTGGATTAAATATTGTTTCATGCCATTTACCATGACATTTTATCTTGAATAATTAAAAACTGCAAGCCTATAAACTTAACTGTGCCTGACCCATTTTATCATATCAGCTGGTATTACAGCCAACATGACCGAAAGCTTCTCTCACTACGAGTTAATTAATCAAGTGATTAAAGCTAAAACATGAAAATATAGCTCTCACTGCTAGTTAGCGACATCCAACCAGCCAATGAGGTGGGTTTTAACTGCAGACCTCTGGCTTTATGAGTCAATTATGAACCTAGGGCAAAGGACAAGAAAAAAAAAAGATTGGACCGACAGTTCTGCACAAGGAAGAGTAAACAAATGAAAAGGAAAGAAGATGAAAGACAAATAGAAGGTAGCATTGGGATAACCTAAACAAGAAGACGGGAAGAAAAAGAGCCACTCTTTGCGAATTATTTCCTCATTTTCTTTTCTCTGAAAAATCTAAGTGGTCTGTGACTCAGATGCTTTGATGACTGTCATGTGGTGAAAAGCCAAGGGAACAAATCACCAGGAGGGTGAGTGCATTACAAGGCTGCCGTCACACAATTTTTAAGTAATTAGTTTCATTTGAAAAGCTCAAGGGCAACAAGGCTCATTCTTATCTCTTTTCTCCCCTTTTTTCCCAGCTAATTGGTAATAGAGAGGAACTACAGGCTGAAGAAAACCCTTAAACACAGACGAGAAACATGTCACTTTGTTATGAGAAGTGAATTTACAGTGTTTTAAAACCCACATAATGCTATAAGGACAGTTGCAACAATGAAATCCACTATATGCAGATAGGGATTTATTTTCACATATGACAGTGTGGAACTCTTAGAACCTGTCATGTTGGGTCCAAGTTTCTTTACCCACATACAGAACATGGACAATGGAGCGTCTGAGAAGAACGGATTAATCTTACTTGGGTTGGTGAAGTTTTCTCCACCAGGGGGAAAGTACAGTGGTCACCGGAGTCAGGTCTCTTGAAGGGTCTTTGACGTGATCCAGGTTCCGATGGATGGTTCAGATGGAGGGTTCGTTGGAGATGGATGGTTAGGGCTGCGGTAGAGGGAGGACAGGTAGGTTCAGGTGAGGAGACTCGAGGACCGTTCCAACTGCCAGCTGAGAATCCAGGAGCTGAAGACGATTCGTCTGCTGAAGGTGTGGGGGGAACTCGGGCAACCAGTGGGTAATAATCCACAGCATCACAAAGGGGAAATATCCAGGAAGTCAGCAACTCGGGTTTCACAGGGGTTAGCCGAGGGGTCACAGGAAAACACCTGGGGAAGAGGCAACAGATGAATGTCACTAGAAGTTATTTTCTCAGAAGTAAGTCAGGGCTAGCTCAGAGGGGCACACAGTACCATTACTGACAAACACTCAGGCATCAAAGTGCTGGCAGCCTGCTCCTCGTATACTCCAGGTTGACTCACAGGTACGCTGACCAGCGTCAGTGGGCACGCCCTCCAAGGTGTGCAGCCTCTTGGCATCATCTCGTGGTGCCCAAGGGGGATGCAGCTGGACCTAACCTGGACAAGGCAGCAGCAACCTCATATTGAAAGAGGATCTATAGCAAACAAAATCCACCTGGAGGAGACCGACACTGGAAAGCTTTAACATTTCAAGAAGCTGAACCAGAACACCAAAGGATCTAAAAACAAACAAAAAAAAAGTCAAACATTACCTAAAAATCTCTACAAACACACAAGACAGAACTCAATTCAAAGGAATGAGCTGAATATGTTCAACTCTTAGTTACAGCAAGCCAAAAATAATCCAGATGTATTAAATAACCAAGACCACAAATACCCCTGGATTATAATAGTACATTTTCACAGCTTATATTTCACTTTTTGTGCAATGAACATTTTTCCTTCAGTAAAACCTCAATAACATTTACCAAAACTCTGTTCAAAGGAATTCAACTGAAATACATTTTGCTTGTTGTTGAGAACTTTCCTCATCACCACATCTTCATACTCTTAACACAAGGAGATATTTGCCAGTCAATTATCGGCCCAGTAGGATCTTTTACACTGAATTTCTTTTTCAGTTCAGCAACCAGTTTTGAGGCGTCGCTTCCTAAAATTTGACATCTAATTTCACAATGGAGGCCTTGCACTTTTTCTGTTTGACAGGTGTTGCTCCTCCGTTATAATGAACTGTTCTCCCACCAGGCTCTCTCTGTTTGGTGCCACCAAGTCATTTTTTCTTTGACATGGCCTAAAATCACAAAATTGGTTTATGAATGTAGTATCATTACTTTTAACTGAATATTTTTTTCTGCATTGATTTATTCACAAAAATTCTAATATAAGACCTATTATATAAGGGTGTACAGAAAATGGATCGATGGGTTTGAACCCATGAAAAATGTTTTCAGCTATTCAAAAACATATTTTAAATATAACTGAGCATTCAATTGATCTTTTAACTATTAGGTATTGGGAACTGTTTTTGTCCATTTTGTTTTGCATATCCACAATATTTCTGAAGAAAAAGCAAAGATTTTAAATCTATTCACCCTGCATCGCTTGCGTTGCATGTGCAGTGATGGACACTCTTAAACACTTGGTGAACACAAACAAACAGCTGCTGCAAAGGTCTGTTTTTTTCACTGTTATCTGATGATGACACAATGACAGGGAGAGGGATTCTGTATCAGATTTACTGTCCTTTATCTGGCTTACGGATTAAAAGATTACACCCAGCACAAATACATAATCTGATTAGGTTTTTTTTTTCAACCATTATTTAATTTACACCCCTATGTTGGGCTCATATTGTCACAAATAACATTTTATGTGTGGAGAAAAAGGGAACTTGGCTTCATTTTGGAATTTAAATCAAGTGCTCAAGTGTTGAACGATGAGGCAGGGGTGTCCAAAGTGGGTCCTGAGGTCCAGCATCCTGCATGTTTCAGTTCTCTCCCTGGTTTAACACACCTGGATCAAATGATGGCTCGTTAGATGGTCTAAGAACATTGACAAGCTGAGGAGGTTGTTACCTCCACCAGGGGGAGAACTAAAACATGCAGGATGCCAGGCTTTGAGGACCCACTTTGGGCACCCTGTGATAAGGTTTAGAGGTTTTTTGCAGTTTTATCAACCTTACATCAGTGTTTCCCAACCCTGGTCCTCCAGGCTCACTGTCTTATATGTTTTAAAGGTTTCCCTGCTTCAATATGCCTGATTCAACTAACTGCAGTTCAGCAAACGCCTGTTAATCAGTCATTGACTGAAATCAGCCGGGCTGAAGCAAGGAAATATCTAAAACATGCAGCCCAGTGTGCCTTGAGGACCCGGGTTGGAAACACTGCCTTACATAAGCATGGATGTGATTGTTGAAAGCCCTGATCTGCACTATAACAAATAATATCTGCATCTCATCCAAAGAAAATGAAATTCTCACCAAACTTTCAGAAGTTTGGAACATCGTTTTGCTTTATTTTCATTTTCTCGCTGTCCTCTCTCTTTGTGCATTCTGTGCTGAGTTGGGCTTTCTCTAGTCTTTATTTTTCCTCCTCTCAGTCCCTGCTGTCTTCACTTCACCTTTTTTATTGGATTTTATGTACACTGTGTGCAGCACCCGTCTCTATTTCAGAGTCTTTTTGCTTAAAGCAGTTGGTGCATGTTGCACTTGATGTGCAACCACAACACAGCCACTTGGACAGCATCCTGCACCGTCCAGTCGGGACTCCCTGGTGTCACGAATCGATGCAGATGGTACTTTTACTGTCAGCTTACAATACACTAGGTAAAGAGTAAACCTGTTTGGCTGTGCTGAGATAGAAGGCACTGACTGATTGCTGCTGTAACATTTAATTTTCAACCCTGTCAAGATATTTGACTACTTCTGACTAAGAATTCATCAAATAGATTTACATCTAACTGGAAATGTTCCAGCAACTAGACATTGAAAGAGGAAGTGAATCTTGAGGTTAATAAAAAATAAAGGACTATCCAAAAAGAAAGAGATTTAAGCTTTGTAGTATTCACACAACTGACGTTTTTCATACTTCATTGCAATAAATGATTGCATTTATTTTATTTTTGATTTTAGGTGAAAGACCTGCAGAAAGTAGAATATCATTTTAAACTAAAAGAAAATTATGCATGGTTTTCCTTGAAAACGATATGAATGTACATCTATATTCATTTACATATTCCCACCCCTTTACATTCTGCATAATGTTTGTGACATCAGTTATTATTATTTTCTGTTTGGTTTAATTTAAGTATGGACTTGGGCTGGATGCATTAATGTTATCTTAATTCATCGTTTTTTTAAAGCCAGAACCTTTGTATTTGTGTGTTTCTGATCCACCCGTAAATCTGACGCACACATCATATCTGCCAACAATGAAGATGGACAACAAATGTGTCTCTCTTGATCCACTGGGTGTCAATTTTTGTTTCCAAAACAATATTTGCTGGCATGCTGGAAAAGACTATTGTTGTGCTGAGAGACTAGAGCATCTCAATGCTATCTACTACATAGCATTGAGATGCTACACTGACTGTTCAGACTAAAAATTCTAGTCACTGAATGTTAGAATAATGAGAAAGATTATTTTCTTATTTACAGAATGTAAATAAGAAATGTATTCTTTATGCAGAAGAATACAGAATGTATTCTTTATACTGTTTCGGAAAATGATGTGTCCCAGAAAGGAAAGATTTTAGTTCTGAAATGTGTGTCAAGCCCTAAACAAAAGCAAAAGCTACTGGCTGAAGCTGGGAAGAGAGCGCATCCACAGTGAAGGAGGTCTTGTGGCAATGGGGTGAAAGGTCAGTCAGTAAAAAACAATTACTCCAAAAAAATCATTAAAACATCAAAGTTTGCAAATGTATTCATTGACAAAGGCCCATCTGTTGTGATGTGGTCTGATGAAAATAAATTGGTCATAATGACGAGTGTGATGGAAATAACATTGTGTGGAAATTATGAAGCAAGATTTTGAGATATCAGTCATCAAGGAAAAGCTTAGTGGCATTAATGGACCTTTTTAAATGGTCCAAGCCCCAAAGATTGACGAGGATTATGTCTCTGTTAGTAGATTGCACATGTCTAGTTTGAACTGCAGGTTTGTTGTGTCTCTGAATTCTGGGACTAAACAGCATCATGAAGACCAAGCATGACACACAAGAAGCTCCTTGTGTTGGAAAACTGTCCCTGAATAATGCTCAATAAGCAGCGACGTTGAAATAACCAGCCAAACTTTGAGATCTCTTAGCTTTACAGGAACAGGAGAGTAAGGCCATGGCTACCTCCATGCAAAATAATATTAATTTGTGATTGGACTGGGATATGACGACTTTAGTTTATTTTTACGTTTTGAACATCTGATGGTTAAAAATTAAAACAGAGCTGTGACCTGTCAAAATATCAGTTGTGGTTTGCTAATAACTCAGCTAGCCAGCGCCTGTAATGCCTCTCTTCAGTACTGCCATAAGCAGATAAGTTACATGAGATTTCTAAAACTGCCTGAACTACTTACTCGAGTTATTGTTCCTCGAGCCTCACTGGCAGCACAAGACCACTATCATTAGCTCCAAGTGTAATTTTTGTGTACCTCATACATCATGCTAAGAGGCTCTTTCCATAGATCGAGCCTCACTGTGGCACCATGTCTAACCCTAATCACCTGCTGTCTCTGACTGTCTGCCTCTGAATGTCCTTCTTGCCCTGTTTTTCCACTGCCTACCTCAGGTTTTCCCTCTCAAATAATGGCACCAGCCTTGTGCCTTTTGTCTGCTGAAATTGCCTCACCACCCATTACACATCCCAGCATCCTCATAGCCAACTCTATTTCGGTAACCCAAAGCCTTGTGGTGCTGCAATGAAAAAGTTCTTTGTAGACAGTCATTGGCAGTGCTTTAGCTCAATCCTCAAATAATCATTACGCTAACACTCTGTCATTAAAGATGTTGTTCAATGTTATTGATCTCTAAGGAGCATTAAAAAGCTTTTACTGGAAAGGAAAGCAAGGCAGCTGTCATTTTTTCCTGATGTGACAGTCTGCATGTGCACATCAGGATGAGTGTGGTGGAGAATACTAAGAGAAAAAAAGCACATCATGGGGAGCCGTTTCTAAAGTTACACAGTGAAAAGTTAACATCTGGGTTTTTGGCATGTCATAAGAGGCAAAAAAAATGGGGATTAAATTGTAAAAGTTTTGATTTTCTTGTACACAACCTCCAAAAAAACAGAATTACAACACATAATATAAGACGCATTGTAGGACTCTTTCATTGTTCTCGAAGAAAACCGAGACGCGTTGCAGGAAAGCTGTCTTCATGGCAACATCATTGGTCTACAACAGCGGTGCCCAAAGTCGGTCCTGGAGGCCCGGCATCCTGCACGTTTTAGTTCTCTCTCTGGTGGAGGTAACAACCTTTTCAGCAGATCAGTGTTCTTCTTAGGCCATCTAACGAGTCATCATTTGATCCAGGTGTGTTAAACCAGGGAGAGAACTGAAACGTGCAGGATGCTGGACCTCAGGACCCACTTTGGACACCCCTGGTCTACAAGTAGGGAAAACAATAAAAATAAGCACAAGTAATTTAGCTTGCTAAATATGTAGCAAATATTTAACAAGCTAACATGGAGCTTAATATTTAGCAAGTCAAGTATTTAGGTTAGCTTGTCAACCTAAATACTTGGACATAGGATTTAGCTTGCATATGTGATTTGGAAAGCTAAATCTCATAGTTTCCCTAATCTGTTTAGTTAGCTTGGGCTAACTAAATGTTAGTTTTCCCAACATTTAGTTAGTAAGCTACATTTTTAACTCTATGTTAGCTTGTTAACTCTATTTTTGGCTTGTTAAATACTTAGTTTTGTGCAACATAGTTTGAATATTTAGTTTTCTAACTAAATGTTGAGTTTCAAACTGTGACATTTAGAAATGTTTGAATAATAATGTACTTTGGAAAATGTACAGATTAAATAACCCATACTGCTGCTGTTAATGTTTGACTTTGTAACTTTACAAACAGCATCCCATAAACCAGAACCTCAATGAACATCATGATCACAAATATATAATTCTAACATATTTACTGCTGAAGTTGTTTATGCTGGCTGTAGCTCACTGGTGTTTATTAAACTGATTTTTTTTTCAAGCCTTATGTAAGTTTATACTTCCTTGATGAAACATCACAATGCATTCTTGAAGGTATTTCAGAATTAGAAACGTATCTTAAAAGCTCTACAGGATCGTTGATGTTTTAAATGTGACTCATGTATAAAAGCTTCAACATTTCTTTGACTTGCATGTGAACCAGCGCCCAAGTCCGGTGGGATTATTCTGTTCTGACACATTAGGAATGTCTCTGTCTCTGCCAGCTCTGCTATCAACCTGCTGATATAAACGCTGTGTTGGGTTCAAGGTCCACCTTCAGCTCCAGGAGGGATGAGATGGAAATGAGAGCACAGGCTCATAGGGCCAAGGCGATATTGACCATATCAGTTAATAATAACAGCCTGTCTTGTACTTCTGCTTATATGGACAATAACAAATACCTAATATGATATCATGGAATGTAAATTAAAGTCTTACTATATGCAGCCCTTTGACAAAAGCTTCGACAATCTGATGTAAGCAAAAAAAGTTGCAGCATGAACAGATTCTGAAGGATGTTTGCAAGGACTCATCCACTATTTTTTTATTTAATTGTCATTATTTTGGAGAAGTCAATTTTTACTTTGAATTAAAAGGGTTCTCTGTAACTTTTTCATTGATCCTGATTGATTAACTGTATGAGTAATAAAGCAGGTAAAACATCCAAGGTGATGAGTTTGTGTTAGAGGCATTGCAGCAGTGGAAGCATGTTTTGCCATGATCTTGGGTGGTTGTGTATGTATATAATGTTGTCCTTCTTCCTTACCTGCCATGTGGTCTCTACAAAGAGTTGGGCAGCAGCTGTTTCCCATCAGCTTATCACTGTGTAGTGTAGGAGGACCAGCAAGGCCTATGACAGATTGCCAGATTGTTCTTCTCCCTTTGCACTAATCAGGCTCACTTTCTGCTACAATATGTGTGTTTTCACGTATAATACCTTAAAATCCTACTTCCTCTTTTACAGAATTTTTTTCGTTTTCGTGGCAGTTATATGCTGGAGATGATAAAAATATAGTAAAACATTCACGTCTCATTGTTAAGGGGGACAACAGCTATCTAGAATATTCTGCACCTCAACAACACGTCAAAGTGGTTTAGTGTAAAAGTACTTGGCCAATGAATTGATTCTGATTCTATTTGAATAAGACTATTTTATTTCTTATATCTGGGATTTTTTCCCCCTTACAGATTAAAACGGATAAAATAATTGTCTGAACGACGTCCGAATCATTTTTATGATAGCCAATTGAGGAAAAATGTAAAATAGCGCATTTGCTCTTCTAATCATTTCTCTTTGGAGTTGCAAGAATATAAACGGTACACAAAACACGTACAATGGTTTGAAAAGAAAATGCCTGACCTTGAGATGTAATAGTGTAACCATCAAATTTACTGTGACTCAGGTCAGCTGAAAGTCGTTGCTTATCAAACATTGTAGCCAGTGTGATGCAGATGTTTAAAAAAAAGACAGTTTAGCTCATAAGCTGTGGATTTTTAATTGTTTTGTTTCCCTTTAGTTGAATCAAAAAAAAAAAAACCTTTAGAAGCAGATTCCACCGACAGATCAAACTCTGATCTTTTTTCTTGTTACGAGTTCAGGAAAGGAACGGAGAATTTAGGTGTGGAAAGACAAGGCATCTGGCCAAAGACTGAAGAAAAACATCCAGACCAGAAACGATCGCAAGCATCTCAATGTGTTTGTTAGTTTGTTTTTTGTTATATTCTCCTCCTCTTGGGATCATTTGTGTTTTGTCGTCATTTGAAATAAAAATTAAAAAAAACTACCAAAAATTTTATTCAAAGTTTCTACATTTCAACAAGAAAAATATTAAAACCCTCAGTTTAAATCACTTGTTTGTGGTACAACAAATTACAACGCTTTACAAAAGTATGTATTTCAAATTTTTCATATTCTGTCACATGTCACACATTCATATATTTTATTATAACAACAGTCCAAGTCCTTTTGCATATTTGGGTGATTTATTATGGATGCTGTGCAGCTCAAACATTTTTGTTATTACTTTTTTTACTTTCGGACAACTGCTACGACGCCATGGAAACAAGTCCTTGTTTCCGCAGCTGGTTAGCATCTCAGAGTTCTGATAAAACCTGAAGACTGACCACCAAGTTTTCAGTCAGAGATACTCCGATGAAGCCCTGCGACAGACAGGCAACCTGCCCAGGTGACCCCGCCTCTCGCCCCAAATGTTGGCTGGAGAGGCACCAGCACCTCCTGACCCCTCTAGGGACAAGGCTGTTAGAAGATGGATGGATGGATGGATGGATGGATGGATGGATGGATGGATGGATGGATGGATGGAGGAGGCGGCGGGCGGGCGGGCGGAGGACGGACGGACGGACGGACGGACGGACGGACGGACGGACGGACGGACGGACGGACGGAGGACGGACGGGCGGCGGGGGCGGGACGGACGGACGGACGGACGGATGGATGTGTTATGAAACTATATTATTTCCCTTTGGGATAAATAATTTTTTTAATTGAACTGAACCTCTGCCCAGGTTTCCAGTCTTGCAGGCTTTTTTCATGTTCAAATAATGAGTCCTTCACTGAACAACTGAATTTGTAAGATTTCATTTCAATCATGTTATTTTTTTAAAATAATTTGGTAGTTTTAGGGACAGTAGCTGGATTCTGTTTCCTTTTAAGAAGAGAAACATTCTGCTAAAACGGTTTGCAGTTTGTGTTCCTGCCAGGCTCTCCTCTTTATCTCGTCAGCCGTCCTGAAATAAACCTCCACAGTCTCTGTTTGGGTTTATTTGTTTAATCATATCTGCTTTGGATTTTTTTTTATTGCATTGCAAATACTCACTTCTTGTGGCAAAATGCCATCGAATATAAAATAAAGATTAAAATCGAGTGTCTGACCTTTTAGATTTCTGTTGCTCTGAGCGGCAGCGGACAGCAATAAATAAAATGCTAGACGTTATGTTGGCAAAGAGCTTGTTCTGCTTGGAAGCTTCCCTTTAACATTTCAACACAGAGTCAACATTAGATTGAAACAGTCTGTGAGGGTCCGACAGGCCAATTCGTCAAAGTAAACATGTCCGTGCTTTCTTTTCTCTCCATCTTTTCCCTCCCTTTTTTCCCTCTGCTTTTCCTTTTGTTTCTCCTGCTTTTTTCTTTTTTGTTGTTGTCTACATTCAGTTTTGGATCAGACAGTGCCTCCCTCATCGAAGATCCCAAATGAACCAGGAAGCAGGGCCAGACACTTTAAAAAAAGAAAAGCAAAATCTAAATGATAAAATGATAGTTTTCATTCCCCCCACAAAGCCAACCATTTGTTCAGCCCTTTTCTGATTCTCTACATAGAACCTGATGTTTCCAGTTCATCCTTATCTCAAGCAGTGATATCTTCACACCATGTGCTCTTTGCAGCTCCAACATTTTTCTCTGATACTCCCTAACTCACTCTCCCTCCCCAAACTTTTGATCTTTAACCCTGACTTGAAAACGTACAGTTAATTTATTCTCTGAATTCCTAACAGATTACCATGGTGTTTATCTTTGGCTAGACGTGAATATTATGGTAATGGTAGTGTGCGTTTTCCATCACATAGAAAACGCAGTTAAAATCACATGTGAGGGTGCTGTGGTGGTGCAGGTGTTTAGCACAACCCGCATACGGAAGCCTTAGTCCTCAATGCGGCCGTCGCATGTTCGATTCCCGGACTGGTGACCTTTGCCGCATGTCTTCCCCCTCTCTCAATTCCCTCTTTCCTGTCCAGTCACTGTTAAATAAAGGCCACTAGAGCCAATAAAACCTTTTAAAAAAATCACACGTGAATAAGTTTGTTCATGCAAGAAGTGATTAAAAAACACTACCACTTCCTGTCTTCTTCTTCATTGTTTCTTACTAGTTGTTCTGGTCACATGACTGGGGTGATGTGATAAAAGTGTTTCCATTGGAGTTTTGCAAAAAGAAGTCAATTTTCACATGACTAAAAAAACAACATTATCCTCATGCAAAAATCATCAATTTTTTTTTTTAATCCATGTTTCCAATAAGCAAATTCATTTTTGTAATTCTGTGCAATTTTATGGTCAGTGGAAGCTATGGACATTAAGTTCCAGCCTGAGTTTTAAGTTTTAATGAGTTTCTATATTCAAAGCCAATTACAGTAAAGCATTCAGGATTCCAACTTCACTCAGTTTTACCTGCAGTCCATCTATATTCTCACTCTTGCAGCCAAACTTGTTTGTTTTTTGTGTTTGGTCTCTGTAGACTGCAGACCTTTGAAGACCTTCACCCCTAGGCATATTTGCAATAAGCCATCATGGCTCTGCAAACAGTAAATTTACCAAACCACATTGTGTGCTCTGTATGTATTTTTAAAACATACGAAACCTCTTTTTGACACGTCGACACATGGTCGGTGGGTAATTTTACAAAACTCTTTCTGTGGTAGACAACAGGGGAGCGGGGCGGATGTGAGAGGGAGAGCCAGGTAGCTAGACACAGACACGGAGAGCTGAGAGTGATCAGTAAAGGCAAAGACAGCTGGGGAATTGCAACGTGAAAATGTGATATAAAAAAAAAAAAAAACAGAAAACCATCAATCATTCTGTGTGTCTGCAGAGAAGGATGGAAATTCTAATGATATTACCAGACACTCCACCAGAATAGGAATCGGCACACAGTCTGAGTGAACATTTGTGCAGTTTGTTTTTGCAAACAAATCTGTCTCATAAATATGTGTTTAATGTACTTCAATGGTTTTATTTTTAGCATGTGTCCAGAAAAGACATTCAAGAAATGAGAATGTTTCCAGCAGTTATCAACCACGTCTGCTAACGGACGCAGAAATGTTGTAAGTCTATTCATTTTAAAGATATAGACCAGATTTTTGAAGCGGGGTTCTGTTACATGTCTAGAGGCAGCCAGTATGTTACTAAACTGTTAGTTTATTTGTTTTGTGAAGATGCAAATTGGTAGCAAAGGCTGCAGGTCTTTGCTGTCAAAGACCTGCAGCTTTGACAGCCAAAGCTGCAGGTTTGGTGGCCAAAGTCAAAGCAGACTTTACCATTTTATTTCATAAATTTGAGAGGGCACTGCAATACGTTGTACGGATATTGCTGTGTTTGGAAAATTGAATCCTGATTAAAAAACATAGCAATACGATGCGAATAACATCATATTGCTAAATATGATGCTTATGTGCTGTCATTAAAATATGTAAACCAACTGTGGCCATTTAATAAATTATTAAAAGATTAAGAAATGATTCAAAGTGCTCTAGTAGTTTTCAACTCAGTTATTAATGTTTCTCCCCATCATTATTCTGCCATCAGAATTTGTGACCAGTGTGAATCCTGCTTTTTGAGGGTTAAAATGTATTTAAAGTGTCATACGAAGAGTTGGTGGAAACATTAAAAACTATCTAAGAGCACTTAGAATCCTTTATTAATCGTTCAATAATTTAATAAATGGCCCCAGTTGGTTTACATATTTTAATCACAGCTCAGAGGCATTCAATGCGATGGTCTGTCAAACAGTTTTCAGAGTCAAATACAAAGTAATAGATTATATTTTCTCCGCCAATAGTAATAACATAATTACTAACAGTAATAAAGGAGCAGTGAAGTTTACAATCCCAGCTGTATCAGTATTTACACAGTTTAAGTAAATACTCTTCTTCTTGCTGGTCTCCAAGACCTACTGCGCTCTGTCGCCCCCTGCAGTATCAGAAAATGATGAGTCACAGATTTTGCTGTAACTCCAGCTGCTGCTGCTGCCACCTGCAGACAACTGCTCATTAGCATGCTGCTGGATATAAGGAAGGGTCAACGTCTGGTGACTTACCAATGCTGGTAGTCTGAAGCCTTTTGAGCCTGAAGAGTTTCTCTGTGTTTTTCCTCAAGCTATTTTATCTGTTAGGTTCTGTGCCACCAGTGCAACTGTGATACTATAAAGTCTTATAAAACACTGGTCACCTGAACCTGTGAAGGAAGGTTTCAGCATGAAAGACATAAAGGAGGAAGCTGACAGGAAATTATTGAAATCATGTGATCCTTAAAGAAAGTCACTTCGCTGCCTTTTTTACTGTTTGGCATAATAAGCTGAAATTGACTGAATTGTTTAACTATGACTGGAAGTATGTATTTAACATGAATCTGACCATGCTATTCAAACCTTAAGCAATCTTCAGATATTTTTTTTACAAGTTTCTGCCACATAAATAAACTGAATTGACTTGACAGCATATTACTCCCTTACTTGGCTGAAAATGTAAATTCTTACTTCAGACACAAACAGTAAGCCATCCTACAATAAACCAGAGGGGAATTGAGGTCAGTGTTGAAATTATAATGCTGGCATTTGTAGATGGCATTTCCTTCGCATAGAAGAGATAAGAAAAGAGATCGTCAGAAGGGAGGATAGACGGAGGCAGAGCAGCAAGATGCTATACATGTTTAATCGACTTAAATAAATACATTAGAATAATGAGGTTGTAAACATAGACAAAAATACCACATTGACTTAAGAGTCAAGTATTTACTATAAATACCTAATGTTTTATTTACCAATAAAAACACAAGCATTTTCATAAAAAGTGACCACTTTGGTTGCAATATAGTTTTTCTTGTTGGAAGGCTGTTTAGGAGGACGGGGTTCCTCACATATCAGTGGATGATGTGAGAGCAGACAGTGGGAGACTCCTACAGTTACCCAAATTAACATGAATTTTACATGAGTCACTTCAAACGCTTGTCTCTCTGAATAAACACAGAAATAAGTTTGTGGAAAATTCATTTCAGCCAGAGGCGCTAGGCGTCTCATGAGGGCCACAGGAGTCACCTGAGTAAAACCAGCTGGAATTTTCTCTTAATGGAATCTTACATTTTGTTACAACATTTTCTGAAACGTAGAAAATAGGATGAATTTTCTTTTTTTTTTTTTTTTTAAGTATGAGCACACTTCTAACTAAAAAGCTGTAAGTATAAAAAGAATATGAAGACTGAAGGAATTTCAACTTTACCTGCAGTAATCACAGCACTGATCTGGTCTGCTATGCTAAAGAAAGAGTTGAGTTGGGGGCCGTTACTTGGTCTGGGAAGGTATTTTTTCCCTCTTGGCGGAATTCAAGGTTTTGTTCATGAATGAGGGATCAATAGGCGGACTGGTGTGGTGTTTGCATTGACGCAAACAGTGGATGGGTCTGTTGTGGTGAAGAGAGATGAACCAATCGGTCAAGGTTACACAAGCTCTGGGCAGTGGACAGAGAATGAGGTTCTAGATACCAATGAGTTTCACCTGCAGGAGGACAGGGTTCCTCTCCTTTTACATGGAACTGCCCTTCAGTTAAACCATAACATTTTTGGTGTGATCCAGTTTCCACGTCTCCAGTGACTGGAGTCTCTTTCACCTTCACTTTTTGGAACCAGATCTCGGAGTGAAACTTTTCCATAACTCCCTCAATGGAAGTGTGAAATACTCTGTACGTGTGAAAGTGCGTATGTGCCTGAGAACGCCTTGGAATTCCCCTGGTGCTGGGGTAGGTCTCTATACCTATACTATATAGCACTGTTCAGACTCACTTCTAGTGATTCCACAGAATGTTTATGGCAATGATTCAATTTCAGCTCAGCAAATTCTTTCAATTGACATAAATTTCCATCAGTGGAAAAAGTGTCCATTGTTTGAACGGTAGAACTCATGCCACTTAAAAGGTTTTGAACCACTCTCCTCCTAAAGTAGCACCGGCCAGACAAGTCATCGCAAATCATTTTTTCAAACGTCCACACTGGGCTCGTTGAATGCTGCATATTTACTTATGACTGAAAGGAAGAAACTGCAGATGATTCGAAAGTAAATCAGACAAATTATATCTGCATATCTATCTGCCATGCCACTGCGTTGAGCTTTTGATTTGATTTTCACAACCCACTCCTTCTGAGGTGCGGTTTCTCTGGGTCTCGAGCTTATTTGAATACATTTGGATCCTCCTCCATGCATTCTCCCTCCTTGCCTTCCTGCCTGCATCTTTGAAGCAGATAAAGCACGGTGCTTCCAGCATTTTTTTAGAGCGAAAAATGACAAGTTATTTCCTTGAAGTCTTACATGGTATGGGGCAGTAAGGTTTTCCTGAGCCAGCGGGGGCTCAGCTGAGCAGAGGGGGATCTTGGATGACTTTGTCTTTTGTCATTAATATGACAATGAGGATGATTGAAGTTTTATTTCTGGGTGTTTTTGCTAGTGTTCTGTAATTTGTGTGTAGAGCTTTTCTTCACACACTTTTCACGCTCAAAGTTTCCAATTTTTGTTTTGGTTGTTTAATAGTGTAACACTGCTTTAAAACTGAAGTTATTATCTTTGGACCTAAGAAAGAAAGCTCACAGCTTTGGTTTTTACAGCTAGAACCTAGTGGTCAGGCCTGAAATCTGAATGTAGTGATGGTCTCAGACCTGCTCAGTTCTGTCTATTTTGTGTTTGGGCCTCTTGTCACTTTAAATCCAAAGAAGCTAATGCTGATCACCCCACCCCCAACTCAACGTTTACACTTGCATGTGAAAATGGCTGCAATTGTGTGTATAATTGTACAATTGATATGCAATTATACAAATTACAATTTTTGAAAAGCAGAAGTGGAGCCTTCTGCACAACCAACACAAATGCACGAAGTTTGTTTCTGTATGTTAAGTAAGCAACAAAACACTTGAATTTTCCGGTAGACATCTTACAGCACATGCAGAGGTAAAACCAGCTGACCAAACATGCTGGAGCTCAACTTGTGTTGCTAGGAGACGGGCTAGGCTTCCCTCAGGCTGCCAGCTGAGCAGCAGTTTCTGCTGATTTATGGAATGTAACATTCCAGACACCAAAAAATATGAACTTATTGCCAAATATCAGCTGACTGTGTTTTTTATAGAAGCAGTAGAAAGCAACATGGAAGTACAAAAATAAGCAAAAATGTGATTTTTGCGTAATACATCAGTGTTCTCCCTCTTCTGAAAAACAATAATTAGAAGCCCAAAATTTGTCCAACATTCACACTCATAATGACTGTATGGAAACATCTGTGTAGAAAGCTTTAGGGAATATTCCCGCAACTGCAAACAGAATAGGTAGGAACTTTGACAGAAACATTCTCAGGATTTAACAAGTGAAATACATTCTTGTTCAGGTTAACGGTATTGTATGGATTCACATTTAAATCAAACCCCAAAGAGCAGAGCCAGAACAAACTCCAGTGAAACATGCCGGGCCCAGCTGCTCTGTTCAACTCGCTGCTGTCAAAACCCGGAGCCGGCTACGCAGGCAGACTTTGACGGATAGGAAAGGCCTTCTTCCCACAACATAAATCACACAGCAGAGACATTTATTTTCTTCCAAGTTTGTTCTTTCAGCATAAGGTCATACCTGCCAAGCATCTGTCAGCTGTTTTGAAAATTGCAATTATGATTTACAGGATATCTGCCAGCTTGTTGCTAAGTTGAGTGTACACATCCAGAAAGTTTTCTGCCTTCCTTTGCCTTCACTTTACGATAGTCAAACGTTATTTATTTAGGATGCAAGAACAACATTGGGTAAGTTTGACGTTCAAAGTTTCTGCATTGATGTCAGTAAATTATATCATTGGACGGAGGTTAGCTTTTAGTAGCTGGTTAATTAAAACCTCTGGATTCTACAGGATCTTAAAGATATTCTAAGGTAAAGCAGAGGTCACAGCCACCTCAGTGCCTTGTAAAATGTCATTTTACAGGTGTCTTAAATTTTAAAAGAGTCCATCTAGTTTTAATGTATTTAAAGGTGACTGCTGCATAAAGATTCAAGTGGACTAATGATGTCAAACTGAGGATCAGATAAAGACCCTGACTGTTTATCTGAACCTCAGTTTGCTTTTTCATTTGCAGACAAAGACATTTAAGACATGACTATTCCTCTACAATTTTTAGCACGTCCTTAGCTATCTTATGATCCAGAATTGGACGTTACCATGGGTACGTCCAAATTCAGGCTTTGCCGCCTTCGAAGGACCTGATGCAGCAGGTGGATATAGGGCAGCACAATCTAGCTTTCAGATTGAAAGCCCCCCCACCCACCTTTCTCTCTGCTGCACTGCAGCGTCTTCCTCATAGCAGAGCCTGCATGAACGCTAAGGTTAGTTAGCATGGCCACCAATGATGACGGATAAACAGTTTTCCTGGAATGGTACGTTGTTTCTCTGCCATTAGTGCATTTAGACACAATCATGATTGACAACTCTAAAACCCTCCTCCTTGGCTGTGATTGGCTGCTTCTTACCAAGTGATGCATTTTTGTAGTTAGTTGTGGAAAACTGGGAAAAAGCAGTTTTTTCCCTCAGTTTTAACAAAAATGAGAAAGAAAATATATATTTTTAAATTGCATAACGCCGCACGAGTCTGTAGATAAACGTGATTATGGAGAAATGTATATATTTGTGTTAATTGCCAGACTGAATGATGTGGTCGACATATTCATGCTTTTAGAACTGCAGAGTAAAGCATCCATAATAAATGGGTTGTGTGTTGACAGTTTTCTACCGACTTTTACTTATTCATTGTGTCCAAATTTATGTGAGTTATCCAAATAATTGCACATCAATATATTACATAAGCCCCTTTTGTCTGTCTCTGATCTAGTGTAGAGGTCAGCTTTTAGTGGCTGGATAATAAAAACCTCAGCTGTGGCCGGGGTGTTAAAAAAGTTCTGATGTGAAGTAATTATTGTAAATGTTTGACCCTAAAGCTCCGAGCTAGTCGGACTCCCTGAACTTATAAAACGTGTCTTTTATGGCCATTTAAATCTTCATGGAATCTATCAGATTTTTTAAAAGGTTTTTTAAAGGCGACTAGTATTTAAAGAAACAAAAAGACTGCACCCAAGAGACTTGAACAACAGTGCAGCCATTTTAAATCTTCTATATTGTATTCATATATATAATAATGTAAGACGTTTTTTAACCACTGGTAGATTACATCGTGAATAGTCTGTTTACTGGACGTTCTCAAGACACCAGATGTTTTCATAAGGTCTTCTGTCAATCCCTCCACTCTCCAGTCAGGTAATTGATATATATCTTGTAGAAGGTGCAGTCTGCTGGTACTTTGAGGAAAGAGCAGGTGGATTTCAGGTAAGAACTTCGGTGATTCACCGGTTTGTACCCAATCATTTTCAGCTTGACAGCTGCTTTACAGAAAGGCTTTCAAGACTTTCAGTCGATGCTGATGTGTTTGTGCAAATTCTATGAAAGTTAAATACGTGCCACACTTTCCCTACCTGGAACATAGATCCTCGTTTGCACTCTGGGTAATCTGCTCATGTATAAAATAAAGTATAATGCTCACTTTTTAAGAATTAAAAAGGACACTGTTATGTATTTTCCAGGCATAGAGTGCTGTTTTATTGCACAGTAATTTTGCGCCTTAAAATTGGGCCTCTGTCTCTTTAACATACTTCTACTCTTTCTAAAACACCGCCTTCAGGAAGTCATCACGTCATGGCTCCTCTATTAACCCTTTAACAAAGTTTTCACCACTAAGAAGTAGTGAGCTCAGCAGATGCACAGTTCCACCAGGTGTTTGCTAATTGCTGCTGACTAGTCTGAAGGAGCCGAGTGGGGGAGTCGCTGCTCTGTGAGGCAAAAGCTTAGAAGCTTCAGCTCTGAGGGGGAGTTTCATAATTGGAGGTGTTTGGTACAGTTGAATGCTGAGCCCAAAAGTCCATATAAATGTATGAAAACATTCTGTTACATTTAAGAAGATATGTGCTGTTACCCACCTACCCTTTTCCCTACTTTAGGCCTCACCTAAGGCAAGAACATTTTGCAGAAAAAAAAACAAAAACCAGTTTGTATAAATGAAAACACCTTAGTTTGTAAAGTGTTAGGTTGTTCGAAGGACTGGATGGCTGCTTTGATGTCTTAGCATTTTGTAGGCAGTAAAAAAAATCAAAGACAGTGAATATATCTAAATGATTTATACAGGAATCATACAGGAATGGACACACAGTTAGCAAATAATGCTTCTTGTGATAGAAATATCACAAACCAATGTAAAAGGCTGCTTTCCACTTGACTTATGGAGTTTATGGTCAATTTTACATCTAGCTGCTGGCATTCAGTTATAAATGCAATAACAAGAAAAAAATATTTACTACATTACTAATTTAATTTATTTGAGTTTCTGTAAACTACACTGCATATAAATAGTATTTTTAATCATATTTATCATTCCAGTCAGATTTCTTTTCAATAAAATGTATATTAATTTGCTCAGTTTGAATGTAAAACTGCCTCCTTCAGAAGTTTGTACATCTGCTTTAAATAGAAAAAAGTGTCACTTATCAAAAGAAGCTGAGGAGAAACAAAGTGATGAGAATGGAAAGTGAAGAGACCGAGGAAAGTTGTGAAATAAAAAAGTTACCTAGCAGTTAAGAGGAAGTGAAAGAAAGGGTTAGGAAAATAATCATTTCGCCTTCCCATTGGTTTATGTTGGACTCCAATAGAACGCATTTCCCTGGAAAATCCTTTTTCAATATCACTACTGATATGACTGAACTGAAAATAGTTCAATTAAACTCTGATACTGACCAATTATTTTCTATCTTCATGAGGCTCTAATAACATTAACAAGCAGAAGCCCACCAAGCTTCACGTCGAATAAAGAAACATTCAAATATAACTCAAGTTAAATGGAGAATACTGAACCTTAAATAGGAACATTATTGTCTGGCTATATCATCGTATTTCCTTCAAACCCTCAAGTTTACATCTGTACTTTTTGTCAGCTTGGTTTCACAGTTAAGACGCTGTTCAGGCTGGCTAAGCTTCCTCCTTGGATGGATAAATACTCTCGGTGTTCTCAGTTGTGGTTTAGCAGGTCAGGATGTCGAGGTTCAACGTTAGGCTGGCGTAAAGCTCAGTGTAACCGCTAGAAAATGATCATATGCTCCAGAAAGGAAATAAAACATAAACCTTCCATCTTCGGTTTCTAAAGCTACGGTTTCCTGATTTATTGGCCTCCCTAATGTACTTTCTTCCTCCTGTGTTTCAAACCAACAACTAATTCCTTCTCTCTGTGTGTCTGCATCTTGAAGTTATCTCCCCTGCTGCTGCCTCTCTCCTCTTTTTCCCCGTCTCTCCTCCCCTTCCTCTCCACATTAATGTTTTAAACCAGGAATAGAGGGCTCAGTCAGGATGTGTAATCTCCATGTTTTAATAATGGCCTCGCTCACAATGTACATTAATCCAAAGTGCAGACGGACACACAGCTGCATCAACGTGGGACAAAACTAGATGAATAGTTCCAGCCATTTTCTGCAGCATTTCTCGAGTTGAACACAACAGACTATTTCCCTTCGGTTATCTGATCATTAAAAGGTAAAGCTTTTTTTTTTTGTAAAGATTATGTATGTAATGCCATGTATTTACATTTTTACAACTTTGAATTTGGAAGCCTTTTCAACTCAGGATAGTTTTATTCCTTCCATTGTCTGAAATCCAGAAACAGACACAAAGTTTGAAAAACATAGAATTCACAAATCAACACAACAGGCGTCCAAGACAAAACAGTAATAGTAAAAATATTTCAGCGGGGAAATTTGTGTGGTGACAAGAAGGAAGTCAGAGCAATGCTGTCTGGATGAAGCAGGATGGAAAGCTAGGAAACAGAAATCAGCTAATCAATGCAAAGCTTTCCAATGCCAACTGAACTTGAGTCTATGCCACTAACAGTAAATGCATAAATTATTACACATTTTTGTGTTGTTTAAACAAAATATCAAGTCATCGGCCCTCCAATATTAACTCAGCATTTTTCAGTTTTACTGTAATTACTGTGCAGGTCTAGACTTAAACTGTTTTCACACCTGACAGTGCGGCAGACTCGGTTGGATTATGGACCCAAACTGATGTTTCCATGGTTTACTTTAGTACACTGCACTGTACTAAATGAGCCAAAACCTTTGAAAAACCTGCTCCCCTCCTCGCCTGCAGAGGCGCTGCACTAACAACCACTAAAGGAAGCAACTCGATAATCTCTTGAAGAAGACAACCTCCTCTGTCAGAATAAGCAAACGACAATGGAGTGGCATCAGGTTTGATCAGTTGTAGGATTTGTCTTGTATCTTTGGTGAAAGACCTGTAGCCATTTC